>MNCI01007982.1:208123-260423 GCA_015680685.1 Gnetum montanum
GATATCGCGTACGCGATATCGCAGGGACAGACGCGATATCGCGGCACATGCAAGTCGCATCTCATCAATCTATTTTTTTAAAACTTATAACAAGATTTGGACAATTTTGTCATAAGTAATGAGGAATTATGGATTCTCTTGCTAGGCTTACTTCAGCACCTGAATCAATTAAGGCATCTACAGGATATGTCTTAAATCATGGTAGCTTAATATTAAAAGTACATATTGGTGTTTGTACTTTTCCTTGTGTGTTTTGGTTTACCTTAATTGTATGGGTTTCAAGTGTTTCTTCCTGCTAAGAGTGTTGCATGTATTTTTTTTCTTCCTCCTGTAGCTTCTCTATTTCTTTTTGTTCCATTTATATGAAGATTTGTAGCTGGTGTATCCTTTTTTTTTCTATATATAGATTCTTGTAGGTTAGATGAAGATGTATCGCTTTCTTCATCTTTTAACCATTGTTCTAAGTCTTCAATATTTTTAGTGCATGATACTTTAGGTTAACTATCTAATGAGGGTTGAATATCTTTAATAAAATTTTTTAATGCTTTTATTTCTCATTTTTTCTCTTTTAATTGTTTGTCTAATCTAATATACTTAGTTAAATCATCTAAAAGTGTTTTCTTTAGTTTTTTTTTAGATGTCCTAGTTCTACCTCTGCTAGTGCTAGTTGATCTTCTAATTGTTTTGATTGATATTTGCTTGGAGTTAGTGATGATGAATCTTTCTTATTCATGTTGCAGTAATAGACATCATCATCAGAGTTATCAAAAATTAGAGGATCATTGTACAAGGAATAAGTGTCTTCATGGTCATCAACAGAAAAAACGATATCCACATCCCCCCTCTCAGAAAGAAGATCGTCAGTGTCAGAGAGAAAGAGGTCAGTGTGAGGGTTAAAAAGGATTAGATCCTACTCGGGGTCAGAGATCCAGTCATAGTGGAGTTCATAGAGATGATGCTTTTTGATGAAATGAAGTTTTTTTGGATTCGAAGTACGATGAGGACATTTAGAAGCAAAATGGGATCCACCACAATTAAAACATTTAATGTCTTTGAAAGGTCATTTTTGAGAGTGACGACAAAAATAACTGGGACATTTGTGGACTTGTTTAATAGGTTTAGGATGCCATTGCTTGTGTCTAGAATGACAAGGTTGGGAAGAACAACGTCTACAAGAACAGGAAGAAAAAGATGTTTTTTTGTTTCTATATTTTTCTTCAGGACATAATTCTAAACATAAATTCTTACCTAATTTTTTACTAAGATCTTGGACCAAATGTCGAGCCTATTGTGTATAACAAATTTCTCTATTTTTTTGTTCTAGGAATTATCTTATCTGATTGAAACTCATTTCTGCTAATTGTAAATCTTGTTTTTACATTTCAGATAAATACTTGTTACAAAATGGTTGGGGAAGACATCCAAGTAAATGCTCTTTGGCAGTTGTTTCATGTGTTAACTTACCATAGTAATATCATTGTTCCATGGCATTTAGGAATTCAAGTCTTGAATCTTGGTTAATCTAGCTTTAAAGAATCTATCTCTATAGACTTCTTCTAGATTACTTTTATATCCAATGAATTCTTTGATAATAGCATTTAGGAATATGACTAAAGGTTGTGTCACAATCTTTTGCTTGACATTTACCGAAATATGGTTCCACCATTTTCTTAAATTTCCTCAAAATTTATAACTAGCATTTATTATAGCCTGTGATGTACATTTCGTTACTAGATTGACTTGAATGTTAATGTATGATTGTATAGCATTTATAACATTTTGTCGTTGTTTCAAGTTCTTATCATCCATAGTAAAGATTGGTTGCTTTCTCCAACTTTTCTTGTCTATGTGAAAATAGCATCTTGAGCTTCTTATATTTGCTCATTGGTTTTAGCTAACAAGATGGCTTCATCTATATTTGATATTTCAGAATGATCAGATTCATCAGATTGATGTTCCTCATTCATATTAATTTGTATTTTTCCTTTTCCTTTTTTATCTTTCAACTCTTGTTGTTTTCTCATAAACTATTTCTTGTCTGCAAGAGAAACAAATGGAGGAGAAAGAGGAAAAAAAATATCAATTGGAAGTGGAGGAGCAGATGGAGTAGGTTTTGTTTTTGGTTGTGGACTAAGTATATGAGATAAGTTCATTAGTTTCTTATAAATAAGTCCTGTATTAATATTTGTATCTGTATTTACAGTATACAAACTATCTAATACACTCATCTAGGTTTTTCTACTATAGATAAGGTCTCTAAATGTAGTATCCATCCAATTTTGAAAGAAAATAGTATATGCAGGGATACTAGTTGTCTTTTTCATTTGTAATGTATAAATGTATTCTATTGGACTGGAAGAGGAAGATGAACTCTGTCCAATTTTTTTATTTTTTTTGATAAGATCATATTTCTTCTTTTCGTCTCTTTCTATATTTGCAATAGTCTCATAATACGGATTTATTAGATTTTCATCTAGCTTCCCTTTGTCTTGTCTAGTGTTCATGTGAATACTTAATGATCCTATAAGTGTGTTACATTTAGTACAATGATATTGGTTATCTATTTGTTTCAGGGTTGAATGTGTACATGATGGATCTCCAGAATAGGTAGATGATTTTGGTGTTTCATCTTTTGATTCGTCTGAAGAGGATTCATCTAATTCAACTAAACGGGCTTTTAATTTTTCTCTTTTTTCAAGATGACCTTTAACCTCAGCTGGTAAGGCTCTAGACTATGCAACTGTATCTAATAATTGTTGATGTAATGTTGCTAAACTCTGTTTTAGTTCTGTCATCTCGGCTAAAGCTTTAGGAGATGCTTCTCCATATTCTCTAGGACATTCCTTAGGAGGAGATAGATAAGGATGCTTTATCAATACTGGTTTAGATTTACTAAATATATTTTTTCTTTTTTGATGTAGGTGATCTAGAGGATCTATATCTATGAATTTTGGAGGTAACAAGTTTACCTTATACTATCTCTTGGGTCTAGAAGAAAACCATTGTGGAATGATAAGCTTTTAGTAAGATTCTAAGGTGTTAGACAGATTAGGGTATTGTGTATGTACTGGAAGATCTTCAATATCAATGTTAACTCCATACTCAATGTTATTGGATCCTACCTGCATTTTTTGTTCATTAAAAGAAAAGAGAATTTGGATAGAGGTATTACTAAACAACTTAAAAATCAATCTAGTAGAAATAGTAGCATAGATGGACTGGGGAAGCATATCTACAAGGAGATAGACAATGATCATCATATATTTGAAGATGTGTGGATCATGAAAAGAAAGGGTGAAATTAGGTATGGTCACAATGATGGCATCAGTAGATAAGGTTCCTTTTTCCTGAGTGATTATGGCATCTTCAAAGGTTTTAAATCATTTGTCTATTACAGCAATCCAGTAGGGAGCTTGGAGTCTGTAGTTAAAGTGAGGATGGATATGCACTGCAATTTTAGGTAGGTGAATATAATCATATCCTTTTTCTATCCATGTCTTAACCTTGGCAATACTAAAAAATTGCAAAGCAACCAGTCTAAGTCTAGTACTAGAGATTTCAAGATCACATTTAGATAAATGCATTTCTCTATATGATTCTATCATTTTTAAACTAGATAGAGCATATATGTCATAATGCCTAGGAACTAGAAGAGGAGCTGTACCATTAGAAGTAGAGTAGAATTCAGAGAGTCTACGAAAATAACTAGAACCTATCATCTGTGCAGGGTCTACCATTGTTGACTAATTGATGATGTCTACTACCTCACTATGCAACTTACAAATGCCCAACCTCAGCTTCCACTACGCAACTTACACTGACAGTCTGTATTAGCACCACGCGTCAAATGCCAATAATATTGCTACAAACATCATACAGGGAAATGGATTCTTGCTATGCTAAAGAAACTCATAATGATATACTACTTGAATGGAAAGATCCTCATAGAATCAAAGAATTAGGACACAGAAAATGCCTCTAATACCATTTCTCAAAGTACACAGCTTTTTTTGTTAAAACCAATATCTATTATCTTCTTTATAAGTTGTAGAGGACTCAAAGTAGCAGGAATTCTTTCAAAGGTGCAATATGAAACACTCTAAGATATCTCTACTTGCAGACTTGCAGACTGACTTATAGACTCACAACTATGGATGCAATACTTTTTCCTTCTTCAATGATCTGGGAAGAAGGAGGAGCTTCCTTTTATAGGAGATACACACCACCTTTGGGGAGGTGCAACATCCAACATATTAATTACAACTCTTACTATTAAAGGTTTTCTTCAAGGATACTACATACTTTTTACTATAGATTTTAGACACCTAGACATCTTTACAGATGGAAAGAGCATTATTACAACTCATCTTTCAGCATCACTATCAATAGTGGGTGATGTGCCTTCTTGTGGACCACTGGATGAAAATGATGTGATCTAGTGAGGATGAAAATTTGGTTCATGCCACTTTACACGCTAGATTCCACCTTCCTGAAAGAGGTTTCTAAATGATGGGTCATAATTATAAGGCTCTAATGTCGATGGATGTATCTGATTTTTCCAACAGTGCTCAATAATATCTGTAGACATGGCATTCAGTACATCTTGGTATTATGCAAATTGCTAGGAAGGTTGCCAATCTATTCTTCAGTTGAGACTTGTAGTCAGGAAGTACGAAGGGCTCCTTGTCCTAAAATAAAAATAGGCCATGGTCTCTGGACAACAATAATATTAGAAATCATCATGGTTAGTAGTCCTTGTTCTTTGGATAGTAGCCCTGTCAAAATGCTTTAGAAAATAAGTAGGTTTATGGCCATATAATTCCCACCATTGCCAAAATTTAGCACAGTCCAGAGGAAGATTTTCTAGAGGATTATTGAACTCAATATGGTAGATATGGTAATCATAGGTTTTATAATGAGGCCAATGTAAAATGGCTCTAGGTTGACTAACATCATGAAAAATATTACCTACTTTCAAACAGGTTTTAATATGCATAGAAGGGTAAATATCTTTCAATATTGGATTGGGATGACAGTAATAGGTATAAGAAATATGGGGAAGCAAATCTTGTTCATAACTATAATTTGCATAAAAATCCCAATCATTAAAATATCTATTATAAATATTTTTAATTTGACTACATGAGAGGTATAATCTTGTGTATGGGCAATCCCTCACTCTGAGTTCCCATCCTTCATGCAGGAATATTTCTACACATAAACACACATTAGTGCTGAAATTTTCTAGTTAAGAAATCAACTAAATTATTCTTCATACCGGCTATATATTCAGTTTCAAAAGTAAAATTAGCTAAATATAAGGACCATCGAATTAAGTGGGTATGTGCCACTTTATTTAGGTTCTTTATTTGTAAATACTTATCAAAATGTTTTAAGTCAAATCTAATAATAAATTTTTTCTCTTACAAGAATAACCTAAATTTTTCTATGCCTTTGATTATGGCAAGGAGTTCTTTATGAGTAGAATGATAATTTGATTCAGCAATGTTGAACTTGCCACTAGCATATTGGCAAAAAAAAGTTATCCCATGTAATTCTTCCTTTAAGACCACACCCCAAAATTGATCAAAATCATCGCATTCAAGGATTAAAGTATCACTTGTAGGAAGTTGTAAATATGGTAATTTAGTACATTGATCCTTGAGTCTTTGGATGGCTAGGGTATGTTGTGTAGTTCATGAACTGGCATTTCTTGTGAGTAGTTCATTTAATAATTTTTTGTCTTTAGCTAAGTCTTTGTAAAATATTGAAAGATAATTAAGGCAACCTAAAAATCTTTGTAATTTCTTTTTATCTTTCATTTCATTTGGGAAGTTTGCAATATCTTTTAAAATGTGTTCTTGCAAGGTTATTTGTCCATTTTTTATAGTTAAGCCTAAGACGTTTATTTCATCTACAGCTATTTGTATTTTCTTTTTGGAAGGAGATAACACTAAGCTATTTTCATCTACTATATTATAAAATATGTCTAAATGTTCTAGATGTTGATTTGCATTTTTAGACATAATTAAAATATCATCGATATAAACTAGAATAAAAGGATATTTACCAAATATTCAATCCATATGACTTTGAAATATTGAAGGGGCTTTTTTAATACCAAATGATAATACATTCCATTCGTATAATCCTTGTGGTACTATAAATTTCATTTTCCACTTGTCCTTTGGATAAACCTGAACTTGCCAAAATCCGGATTTAAGATCAAACTTAGAATAAATATGTGTGCCTCTTAATCTTTGGAAAAAATCATCCTTACTAGGAATAGGATGTTGAATTGATTTGATAATATCATTTAATGGTTTATAATTGACTAGTAAACACCTTTTTCCTCGTATTACTTCAACTCTCTTATTGACATAAAAGGTAGCACAGGCAAATATGCTTGTATTGGTTTGAATTAATCCTTTTTCTAAAAATTTTTGTATTTCCTGGGCACATTCTTCTTTAAGTTCAAGGGACATACCAATATGGTGAGCCTTAGCATTCACTTTTACTCCTTCTAATAAATCAATATGACACTAATGTTGTTTTTTATATCTAAAAATAGTGGGATCATCATTGGCCAATGTTAAGAGTTTTTGTTTTTCCTTTTCAAAGTCACTACTATGGACTTATACTTGATTTCTTATCCATTTTGTATTATATTTTTGTTTTTCCGTACTTATCTCAAATCTATTGGTAGGATGGTAGTTTCTTTCTATGATAATGGTTCCTAACTTTACATAATTCTGATTAACTGTGTAAGGTTCAAATCTATGTAGATTATCTACTCCTAGAACTAAATCATATGCTAACCAAGGCATACTATAAACATGCATAGTTTTCATTTTCTTATTTCGAAATATTAGTAGTAGCTTAAACACTTTTTCAATGGTTTTATCTATTTTGTTAAAACTTACAACAATCTTTGGATAATTTTTCCATAAGTAATGAGGAATTATGGATTCTCTTGCTAGGCTTACTTCAGCACCTAAATCAATTAAGGTGTCTACAGGGTAAGTCTTAAATCTTGGTAATTTAATATTAAAAGTACATATTGGTGTTTGTACTTTTCCTTGTATGTTTTGGTTTACCTTAATTGTATGGGTTTAAAGTCTTTCTTCTTAGTAAGAGTGTTGCATGTATTTTTATTCCTCCTCTTGTAGTTTCTTTATTTCTTTTTGTTCCATTTCTATGAATATTTGTAGCTGGCATATCCTTACTTATCTGTATATAGATTCTTGTAGGTTAGATGAAGATGTATCTCTTTCTTCATCTTTTAACCATTGTTCTAAGTCTTCAATATTTTCAGTGTCTGATACTTTAGGTTAACTATCTAATGAGGGTTGAATATCTTTAATAAACTTTTTTAATGCTTTTATTTCTCATTTTTTCTCTTTTACTTGTTTGTCTAATCTAATATACTTAGTTAAATCATCTAACGGTGTTTTCTTTAGTTTTTTTTTAGATGTCCTAGTTCTACCTCTGCTAGTGCTAGTTGATCTTCTAATTGTTTTGATTGATATTTACTTGGAGTTAGGGATGATGAATCTTTCTTATTCATGTTGTAGTAATAGACATCATCATCAAAGTTATCAAAAATTAGAAGATCATTGTACAAGGAATAAGTGTCATCATGGTCATCAACAAAAAAAACGATATCCACATCCCCCCTCTCAGAAAGAAGATCGTCAGTGTTAGAGAGAAAGAGGTCCGTGTAAGGGTTAAAAGGGATTGGATCCTGCTCGGGGTCAAAGATCTAGTCATAGTACAGTTCAGAGAGATGATGCTTTTTGATGAAATGAAGTTTTTTTGGATTTGAATTATGATGAGGACATTTAGAAGCAAAATGGGATCCACCACAATTAAAACATTTAATGTCTTTGAAAGGTCATTTTTGAGAGTGACGACAAAAATAACCGGGATATTTTTCGACATGTTTAATAGGTTTAGGATGCCATTGTTTGTTTCTAGAATGACAAGGTTGGGAAGAACAACATCTACAAGAACGGGAAGAAAAAGATGTTTTTGTGTTTTTATATTTTTCTTCAGGACATAACTCTAAACATAAATTCTTACCTAATTTTTTACTAAGATCTTGGACCAAATGTCAAGCCTATTTTGTATAACAAAGTTCTCTATTTGTTTGTTCTAGGAATTATCTTATTTGATTGAAACTTATTTATGCTAATTGTAAATCTTGTTTTTACATTTCAAATAAATACTTGTTACAAAATGGTTGGGGAAGAAATCCAACTAAATGCTCTTTGGAATTTTTTTTCATGTGTTAACTTACCATAGTAATACCATTGTTCCATGGCATCTAGGAATTCAGGTAAGTCTTGAATCTTGGTTAATCTAGCTTTAAAGAATCTATCTCTATAGAATTCTTCTAGAATAGCATTTAGGAATATGACTAAAGGTTTTGTCACAATCCTTTGCTTGACATTTACCAAAATATGGTTCCACCATTTTCTTAAATTTCCTCTAAAGTTATAACTAGCATTTATTATAGCTCCATGGTCTCAACCTACTCCATTTAGTCGATCAAACTAGTGCTCTATATCGAGCTAAGCCTTTTGCTAAAATATGGTTTGTTTATCATTCTTGTAACTAAGAGCATTAGTCTCTATTGGACATTTATTTCTAAATAAGTGTTTTAGTCAAGACCTTAGCTTGTATTTGGAGTTTTCAAGCTCCTGATTATTTTGAAACTTTCATTTTGATTTGTTTAATGAATTACAATTTTACTTTTCCTTCTCAAGTTTATAATTCCAAAAATTATTTTGTTTAAATTTCCTTGTCAAATTTATTTAAATTATCAGCATCATTGATTTCTATTTAAACATCATGTTGCCCTTTTTAGCTGAGACTATTCTTGGTGATGAAGCATTAAAGTGCTACATTGACATGTCCTCATTGATGTGGCCTCATTGATAAGCCCCTATCAATGAGGTTCCATTTATGTGATGTTCCCCCATTGATGGGGCTACGTTGACATAGTGTTTGCTATGTTAACGAGCCCCATTGATGCAACCCTAGAGAAAAAACTATAAATACAGGCTCCCAACCATGTTTATAAGGATTAGATTCATAGTAGTAGTAGATATCTTGTAGTTCACTTATTTGAAAGTTAGAATAATTCTCTGAGTGCCTACAACAAAAGCTAGAAAGTGTACAGATCTTTATTCAAGCACTATTGTACCTACACCACATCAGTGTGTACAACAATAAAGATGAGCCTTTTGATCAAACCTTGCAGCACTTAGAATAGATTAATAATTTATTTATGTATTTATTATTTTCATGAAATATGTAATTAATTAAGATAAACTAGAATTTAAGCAATTAATTAATTAATTAAGGTAAACAGATTAAGTACATAAGTATGACCACTTTGAGCGTAAACACATATTTTCTTGGTAATCCCAGTAGCATCATTGCTTAGTGCACCTAGTAGTGTAGTGCTTGGTAACACAACAGTGGATATATGGGTTTAGGATGTGTATGGAAAGTGGGACCAAATGTGTATGGAAAGTGGGACCAGATGCTTATGTTAAGATTAGTTAGAGACTAATTAAGCAATTAAATTAGATTAGTTGTTAAACTATTTCATCTCTTTACTCTAAGCACCAAAGAACCTAAAACATAAAATAATAAAACTCATATGCCTCAATTACACTTAACCATACCTTTGTACATCACAAGTGTAATTGAGAAGACAATGAACAACCTTTAGGACAAGTTTCACTTAGAAAACTAGTGTACCAAAAACTATAGAGTCCATAGAGTTTAACCAGATCATGCATGAATGCTTCATGATTATGGTTGGGCATAGGGGTACTTCGCTACTCATCACCCAGGTTTCCATAATGATGAACAATCGAGTACCCCTACACTCAACTATACAAATCATGAAGCATTCATGAAAGATTTGGTCGAATTCCATGGATTCTATAATTTTCCAGTGTACTAGTTTTCTAGGGAGTAAACTAGGCATTGAGAACGTTTGTTGTCTTCCCAACTACACTTGTGAAGATCAAGGGTATGGTTTAAGTGTAATTGAGGCACATGATTTTTATCATTTTATATTTTATGGTTTTGATGCTTGAAATAAGTAGGATAGAGAATAAAGTAATTTAATTTCTACTTTAATCTAATTGGCTAACTATTTTTCAACTAATCCTAACGTAAGTATTTGGTCTCACTTATCATACACATCCTAAACACATATAACATTGCTGGATTACCAAGCATTATGCACTATTGGTATTATCAAACATCATACACATGCTCGAAGCAGTTGTACTTATGTGTTTACTTAATTACTATTTAGCTTATCTCGTTTAATTACTTAATCAGCTTAATTATTGAAAAACATTGAATAAATAACTAAAAACATTAAATGCATAAATAAAACATTTAACCTATTTAGAATGTTGTAAGGTTTATCAAAAAGCTCATCTTTATTACTGCACACACTATCATGCTTAGGTATAATAGTGCTTGAATAAAGATCCATACATTCAAAGACTCCTACTACAAGCACTCAGAAACATATTCTAACTTTTGAATGTAAAAACTGCAAGATATTTGCTACAACTATGACCAAAATGATCTCCTAAACATAGTGGGTTGACACATGTTTATAGGCAAGAACAAGCCCTACATCAATGAGGCTACATCAATGCATCAAACAATGCATTAATGTGGCCTAGTCGATAGGGACCAATCAACGAGGCCTCATCAACCTGACCAATTCATAACTCATCATACCCCCATGATTGAACAAAAACTTGTGCTCAAGTTCTTTACAAAATTGGAAAGGTATGGGATTATTGACTAGCACATGACACAACAAAAATAACATGATAAAACTAAGTGCATTGGTGTATGAATCAACAAAATTACAAATTTTTGGTATTCATGATACAAAATTAAACACCAAACAAAAATTGCATAACATGTCCTTTGATGGTGTGAAGATAATTAAAAATATGACATGGTCCTAAGCAATGGAGGCTCCTAAGACTCCAATAGACCTTCTCCAACTTTGGCTACGTGCAATGGTAGAAGATGAAAATCATCTAACAATGCTTTCATCTTCACCCTCTTACTTGTGGGTTCATGCATAGTCCATGTAGCTTTACTAATGTGGGCTAGAATGGACAGATCCTAAGGATAGGGTATTACTAGGAATAGCTCCTTAGCATTGATGAACTAGGCAACAAATTGTTTACACTCAATGTTGAATTCCCTAATTGCATTTTGTAGCTCCTAGTAATCATTCATTCTCCTGGCTAGATTCTTGGTAGTTGATTGTTGATTGATGAATGTTGCCTTGAGAACTTAGAGTTTAGCATTTTTCATTGCAAGATTTTGCTTGGTGTCCTTGTGGTGCTTGAACTTAACCTCATATAGCATGTACAAGCTGGCCACCTTCTTTTCAAGTTTTTATTGCAACTATCCAGCAATCAGCATTGCCAAATTTTCATATCAGAGATTGGCCAGTTCCATATATTTTTTCATTTCTTTGATTTGCAAATCCTTTATGTGGATCTCCACTTTTTTTTAGGCACTTATCCAATCAATGATAGGCTAGCACACCTCTCTTCCTTGGTGGAGTTGTTGGAGGGACTCATTTACTTTTGCCTTAATGACTTGGATATGTTTCTCATTCACCTCCTTCTACAAGTCAACCTAGTCTCTGTAGTGATTCTTGACTATCTCACATTTCAGAGCCTCATTTTTCCAAGTGACAATCTCAATGGTAGATTTATGGTGTAAGGCACAGACTTCCTCCATAGAGAGATTACAATTATCTATTGTTAATCTCCTTAGTTTAGTATTTGCTCTAGCTCATTTCTCCTAGTATTGATAGATGAATTCTTGCACTTGTTGCTTTTGTTCATCAACATGTTATAGGTGATGGTTTTCTATGGTCATCATTTTGTTTTTTGGGCATGTTTGAACCAAGTCCTTTTGAATTGAATAGGTCTTTGTTTCAACTATGGATTGGTTAAAGATGGCCATCACCATTCCCTTCTCAACTTGTTTTAATCACTTCTAAAGCTAATAAAAAGCTTTATCTTTTGTTCTTGTAGGGTTGATGAGTGTGTGATCAGCAAAATGGGCATGTAATTTAGAAACTTCCATGGCTAAACGTTGGTTTTGTGCTTGAGTCATTTCAAGTTTCCTTTCCAAAATGATACATTTTCCCTTTACTTCTAGCAGCTTCAACTAGGTTGTAGTAATGTTATTCAAAAAATCAAAGATGTCCAAAATCAATTTCCTAGTTTCCACTAATCGATCCAGTAACTCTTCGGGATGGATTGCACTCAATTTTCTACTGAAAGTTCCTATAGATGTCTACACATCTCTAAGTGCAGAAACATTTGTTGCAGATGCCACAAGTGCATTAAATACCTTAACAATTCTATCAGCAACCACTTCTACAACTATCTCCTACCCTTGGTGCTGCATCACTAGTACAGTTACCTCCTCACCTTCCTCCAAGTGCACTGAAAAGGAGGTGGCATTCCTAGATATTTCTGAAAATAAATGATGTTGAGAGAGAGACATTGTTACCTCTTGAATACTAGGATTTAACATCATGAATAGTTGCATTTTTTGGGTTGAAAATATTGGTCTACCTCCCTCCATTTGACTAATTATCTGAGCCACTTCATTGAGGTAACTCATTGTAGTTCAGTACACAGATGGATCCCTAGCACTCATTCCCACTTGCTACTTCTACTATTGCAAGAGCTACTCTTGGATTTTACACATGAGCTCAATGGCAACATGGGCTTTCGATATTGTTTCTTGAGTAGGTGGTGGAGGTGGTGGTTGTTGCTCCTCGTTTTAACACATGGAAGATGTCTTATCTATCATCAGTTTAGACCAAGAGGCAATAGAAGTATGCCTGATTGTGTCATTAGCATAGTAGACTATCCTTGCCCTTTTGCAAATTTTTTTGATAAGGCATGGAAAGGGTAGGGTTTTCTTTCCATATTCATTCTCTTTAAGATGCTTTTCTATCTCTAGATAGATTAATTCTAGAAGGTTTGCCAAAAATTTCCTACTTAAAGAAACACATGCATGAGTGGAGAAGGCAACCACCTTATTAGGCCTCACCATCGAATTAAGGTGATAGGCCACTATCTTGAAGTATATGCACTTTGCTAATGTGAGCACGCCAAACTCCTTGTGGTCAAACCCATAACATTGCTAGGTCTACTCCTTTTTTGCCTTTGGATTAGTTTGCATAGAAAGTTTTGCTATTTATGTCTTAGAATCAAGGAACCCAAGAGCTTGTGTGATGGCTTCAATCAAGTAGGACACTTGAATGTCCTTGATCATCATATTGAAACTTGCTTTTCTATTGTTCCAGAAGAGGTACATCTCTCCCATGTCCAACTCTCCACTAAATGTGATGATTGGCCACATGGGTGAGGTTTGCAACTATGTCTTTACCTCCATTGAAGCATTGTCTAAGAATGGCCCAAAGTTTAGTTCTTGGAAAACTGAGTGTTGGACATCATAGTGCTTGATTATGTTGAGGTATGCTTATGTTAGTATGACCTCAAGTCTTGGTACAGGCCTTGGTGACTCTCCTTGCTATGATTATTTTGTTGCAACCTCTTTCTCAGGAATCTATTGAACAAATTCCACTTTAGGCTCCTCCTAAAGAGGTCTTGTTGCATGGGTTTCTTTTACCTGTTCTTGGACTTGTTCTTGCTGATCCCTTCTAACTCTAGGTCATTTCTCCCTTTGTTGAGATGGTCCTCCCTCCTATGGTCATTTCGGTCTTGGTGCCATCTATAATCCCAACATGACCACGGGTTAGCAATTATTGTGTAATTTGAAATAATTAGGATACCTTATCTCATTAGGAAAGTTACACTTGGCTAAGTTGTAATTATGGTTTATTTGATCAATTTTAATCATTAGTTTATTTGTATTTTGATGTTAATAAAGGATTATAGTCATACCAGAGGTTGTTGAAAGGGTTAAACTCTCAAAAATTGATGGTTGAATATCATTATATTTATTAACACTTTGGGGGAAAAATATTTTTGTCAAAAACCTTAAGGTTTGTGACCCCATGACTAAGAGCTTACCACTAGTAGTTGTAGGATCAAAGAATGGATGATTTGGAAAAACAGTTGGAAAGTTATGGGCTCTAGAAGGTTTTGGGCTCTGAATAATGGCAAAAACTCCTCTTTCTTATGAAGAAAATGATAAAAATTTCAAATATTTTAGTTGTATTTATAGATTTTTTACATTGTGTCAATGGGTCCTAGTTGATGAGGCCCCATCAACAGGGTCAACTATGTTAACTAGGCCTAGTCGATGTAGCTGTTGACCACTATTGACTTTGTAAAAACTAGGAAAATACAAGGAGTTTTCAAGTGAAATGGAGGTAAAATGGAAGTCCAAAAAGCCATGAAGATGATGAAAATAGTAGAAGATGGTGTTGGAGTTTAGGAAATTGAGAAAATGATTGGAGAATGAAATTTTAAGAAGCATAGAGTTGGATGCAAAATGAGGCACACAAAAGATATGATTGCAGCAGTGTCTAAGGTAAAGAGCTTAACTATCCAAACTAAGAGATATGCAAGTAGGTTCTCCCCATAGCATGCACATGCCCTTTTTTCCCTTACATAACCTCAACTAAGGAGTCCATGGGCCCCATAGTTGATTAATGATTACGAAAAGTTAAGGGCCAACCTAAAAGAATCTATCCAAGAATTCCAACATGTCAAACTAAGACATCAAGCATAACATAGAAACTAATAGTGAGGTAAGTGATGGATAGTATAAGTGGATGATTGAGAGGATGGAATGGAGTCCCAAATCATGGTCACATGAAGTCCCTTATGAAAATTATGTTTAAATGACTTGATAAAGTCCAACCTAGTCCAAACCAAAACCAACCACTTTGAGTGACTTTGCATCACCACTCTAAGAGCAATCCACTCCTTGAAACACAAGCATGAACCATAGATTAAACACCATTCTTTATTTAGAGGGAAGTAGGAAGTGAAAAAGGCCTTAGTTAGAGGGGACCTTTAGGCATGGGTAACATATCTTTCTAGTCCCTTAACCAATGCTTGTAGCCCGTTATTTTATCTAAAGGATGTGCTTTGAATTTCCATCTTGTTTGTTTTTTTCTTCTTTCTCTTTTTCTTTTTCAATGGGAACCATACCATGTAAAGACTTATGTCAACTTCCTGGCATTGGATGGTGTGGAATGGTAAGAAATCCATGAAAACACATAAGCACACAAGCAACTAGAAAGGAACAAAGAGTATTGAATCTCCTTGAAGTCACACCCTTTTTAAACCTTTAAATCCTTTCCAAGTTTGGAGAGTACTAAGGTCACAAGTTCATTCATAGTTTTATTAATGAAAAGGGACCACATATTCCTGAAACAAGGAAAACTATAGAGTTTGTGGATGGATGGATGATGTGGACTCACTGCCTATTCCATGAAAAATAAATCATGTCTTAAGCATCAGACAACAGAATTCAAAATAGAAACTAGACATTAGTAATCATTGAGTACAAACCACCATTAGTAAACAACAATATTGACACTATGTATTACAGTAATAAAGTACTTTTATTAGCAAAACTAATGAAAAGTTACACAAAAATAAAGTAAAATATATAAGAAAGTCTAAAATATTCAAGAAGTATAAAACATACTAATGATGTTGTAAAACAAAAAATCGATAAAATCAATAGAGTGAAAACCCAAAAAAGGGTAAAAATCAACAAAGTGTAAAATAAAAATGTATAAAAAAAATAGTAAAAAACTAAGGAGCCATGTGCATGATTAGCATGGATGGCCATTTTCCCCATGACTAAGTTGAAAGAAGAAGATGTAGAATATAGAGCATGGTTGTCCAGCTAATGAGGTAGTAGTTGCACTAGCTTGCTTTGGCTCAAGGAAAGGTTTCACTTACTAGATGTTGATCAATTGCTTTTTGTTTGGGCTCTCAGGTTTGTAGATTAACAAGGCCCCAAAAGAAAAGGTTTCATCAAGTATATAAGTTTCCTTCCACAATATTTGGAAATTTATTTTTTGAGGTATCTGTGTGGGGTTCCAATAGAGAACCTTATCTCTAGGTTGAAATTTTACTTTCTGTATTCTAAGGTCATGGTGTTTCTTGTTATATGCCTTCTACACTTCATTCAAAGATGAGATCACTAATCAGTTTTTATTTAGCACATTTAGGTTGATCAATCTTTCTGTTTGTGCTAGGCTCAAGTCAAGGTCCAAGTCACAAGCTATTGAAATTGTACAAAGCTCAAATTAGACTAGAAATGTTTAAAGTTTTTCATACACCAGCTCATAGGGAGAGTAGCCTATGGGGAGTTTCCATATTGAGTAGTAGGCCCAAAGGGCATCATTAAGTTTTGTGCTCTAGTCTCTCCTATATTTACTTATAGCTCTTGTTAGGATCTTTATGATCTCTTTATGGGTGACTTCTACTTGACCGTTGGCTTAGGGGTGATAGGGTGTTACTAATTTATGTTCAACCCTAAGTGTTGCATTAACTTTTGAAAGGTGACACCTATAAAATGGGTTCCATTATCAGAAATCAGTGCATATGAAACATTAAACCTATTTACAATGTATAGTTATACAAATCGAACAATAGTGGATGATGTACAATTGGTAACAACTATTTCTTCTATCCATTTGGTGTAGTAGTTGATTTCCATGATGATGTAAATCTTTCCATTGGACATGGGTGTGATGGAACCTATGAATTCTATGGCCTATATGTCAAAGGGCTCCATTGGTTGAATCCACTATTGAGGATCCTCCATATGAGCGGTCATCCCACCATCTCATTGACAATGTTCATAGGATTGAACAAACTGGTGGGCATTCTTGAAGATTATAGGCTAATAGTATTTGACCATCAGGATTTTTATGGCCATGAATCTCCTTACATAGTAGCCTTCGTAAGGGCCTTCATGAGCATTTTGGAGAATGTGAAATTCATCCACATCAGGGACACACCAATGACCTAGGGCATCAGCACACACCTTGTAAAGGTATCCATTGATTTTCATGAAGTAGTTAGCCTGATGAAGAAACTATTGTTTCTTCCTAAAGTCTAGATCTTGTGGCATCTCTTGAGTGAGAAGGTAAGTAAGGATGGCATCATACCATTTTGATTTGGTGGGAACTTGGTCATTTATTGCTCTTATAAAGAGGAGTTCATTTAGAAATTGATCAGAGAGCAAGCTCTTCTCCTCTTTGTTATTTCATCTTAACTAAAAGATATGATTAGTGACCACATTCGTAGTTCTTTTTCGATCTACCATTGCGAGATCGAATTCCTATAAGATCATGAGCCACTATATGATATAGGGGTTAATTGTTGGATTATTCATTAGGAAGTAGATGGCATTGTTATCTATGTGTACAAATACTTTATAGCCAAGCACATAGTATTTGAACTTTTCAAGAGCATACACCACTACCATTAGTTCTTTCTCAGTTGTGGTGTAATTCAACTATGCACCCACAATGCTTCATCTTGTTTAGTGAATGTAATATGGATGTTTCTTATCATCCAACTATGTAAGCATGTTTTCCAAGGCATAATTAGATGCATCTATCATTATATGAAATCATATAGACTAATCTGGTGCTCGTAGAATTAGAGTTTCTATGAGTTTTTCCTTTAGCTATTGGAATGCATGTTCACACTCCTTAGTCTAGATGAATGGAGCATCTTTCTTTATAAGCTCAACCAATGGTTTTACAATCTTAGAGAAATTCTCTATAAACTACTAGTAGTAGCTAGTGTGTCCAAGGAATGATTGGACTTCTTTGACTATCTCTAATTGGTGTGTGATTCTTTGGATGACCCTTATCTTTTTAGGGTCTACCTCAATCCTTGCCTAAGTAATTCTACACCTTAGTACTATGCCCTCCTCAACCATTAAATGGTTTTTCTACCAATTGAGTCTAGAGTTTATTTCAACACATCTTTTTAATACTTGCTCAAGGTGATCTAGGACTTACTCAAATGTAGTCCCATAGGTAGAGAAGTCATCCATAAAGACTTCTATCTCGCTACCAATCTGCTATTGAAAATACTAAGAACCAAGTGTTGAAATGTTGTAGGGGCATTGCACAGACCAAATGACATCTTGCAATATGTAATAGTCCCCCAGGGACTTGTGAATGTTGTTTTGGCTTAATCTTTTCACATAATTACGATTTTTTTATAGCCACTATAACCATCCAAGGAGCTATAATAATAATGCCCAGATATGGTGTCCAACACTTGGTCCACAAATGACAATGAAAAATAATCTTTAAATGTTGCCATATTCAATAGTCTAAAGTCAATGTAGACTTGCCACTTGCCACTTTTATTTGGCATAATTATGAATGGATTAATCCACTCGTTGTTTGTGATGGAATAGATGAACCCTACCTTGAGGAGTTGTTCCATTTCCTCTTTGATGATATCAATAGTCTAAAGTCAATGTAGACTTACCACTTGCCACTTTTATTTGGCATAATTATGAATGGATTAATCCACTCGTTGTTTGTGATGGAATAGATGAACCCTACCTTGAGGAGTTGTTCCATTTCCTCTTTGATGATATCAATAGTCTAAAGTCAATGTNGCTTCAACTTGTGGTTTAGCCGCCTCTATGGCTACCTTCTTGGTTTCATAGCTAGGTTGGTGTAGATACGATGTTGGCATATCCTTGGATCAATTCCAATCAGATCAGGACATGACCAAGCAAAGGTTTTTGACCATTTATTGACCACCTTCAATAGCTTATCTTTTTGTTTAGGAGCAAGATTTGCATTGATTATAACCGACTTGCCATTTTTTAAAAATGCATATTCCATGCCAACTAGTAGAGTTTTTAACTTTAGGGGCTCTAGCTTAAAATTATCAGGGATTTCCAACTCTTCCCAATAGGTATGATCAACTTCATCATCAGAGAGTTGGTGATGAACTTGCTCAAGTTCATCTATGCCCTCAACATAAGCACATATGAGCTTCTCAGTAGGTTCCATGCATAGTGTGCTACTATTAGAGTTAGCTGTCAACTACTGGGTGCCCTTCTATTTTATGGCTGCTACATACAAGCACCTTTGGATATCAATTTCATGTGCACAGTGATTGCATACTTTAATGAATGTACTTTAATGGACCAATTTTTCTATGCACAATTGCACCTATTATCATTGTATGTGATGCATGGAACTTGCTTTTTCTCGAGTCATCCAAATGTATTCTCCTTAGAGATTTTCAAGAAGAGGTCCCTAATGCCCATTCTTGCATCAATAGTGCTTAACCATGCACATCCTATAATGATGGGGAAGTCACCTTTGCAGTTTTCAACCTTGATCACTAGAAAATTGGCAGGATATGACCACCCACAAACTATAATTACAATGTCCTCCACTAATTCCAAAGGGATGGTGATTGACTGGTCTATGAATTCCAAATAGATATTGATCTTCTTGAGAGGTGGTAGGTTCTAGGCCTTGTACATGTCACGCAAGATGAGATTGACACCGAAACCGGAATCAAGAAGAGCCTTACATGGCTCATGTCGAGTGATCTGTAAGTAAATAAGAGGACTTCCTAGGTCATATCTCTTCATGGAAAGCTTGCTAGCCTTGATCCAATCAAAGATAGCATGAGTTAACATCGCAATGTGGATCTGAGGCAACATTTAGTTTGAAGGACCCTTGAATGTGTTTGGTGTAGAGGATGAGGGTGTTGGAGATACAAGGTAACTAGCTGCATTAGGTTATAAGGGGTTTGGAGGATTTTTTGATCAAAAAAACTTGTCATTCTTGGATCTGTTGTCTAAACTACTTAGCTAGAAAGTCAATTGTAAATTTACAACCCTCATAGCATTTCGTTGTTATAGCTATGGGGGAATTTTTCCTTGCATAGATAGAGTAAGAGGTAATTGGATTGAGGGTAGAGGAATGTGTATAGATGGATGTAGAGGATGGTATGGATATGGGGACTTCCCTCAAGTAGATGGTGAATGAGTTCAATGGTACTTTGGAGGGTAATAGTAATGTTGGAATGATGCATGGTTAGCAGAGAAATGTGGAGAAACAGGTTGCTAAACATAGTACTCATATGGATCTGGTTGTCTGTAAAGGCATTGCTATTTTAGTGGTGATATCCCCCATGACTGTGGTTGTTTCCACTATTGGTATTACTCATATGGTTGTGGTGGAGCTCCACTTGGGTAGTAAGCTTGCTATTGCTAGTGGAACTGCCTTGGATTGCCTTAAGGATAAGACAATCATCTGGGTGTTTGCCTCCTTGCTAATCGAGGATTTAGTGTGTATACCCCAAACTCTTGTAAGTGTGACACCATAGGGCAACATCCCTTAGGATATTCATATTGACAAATGTCACATCCAACATCATGATTGGAGTTTGTCTCCACAACTTTTTCTACTATAGCATCTTTGTCCTTACCTCTTTGGTAGGCATGTTTAGCTTCTTTCTGCCTTCTACGGTCACAATCACTATTCTACTCTTTGGACTTTTTAGCAATCTTCATAGTAGTTTGGAATTTTTCATCCAAAGAGTTCCATAGTTTATCAACCTTTGTCAAAATATCAAAAATAGATTTTTGGATGGGCAAGTGATGAGTGGTGAGGTACCCCTACACTCAACCATACGAATACGAGTGTTTCAAGCTCGATTTGGTCGAATTCCGTAGACGGGCTAGTTGTGGTATCTCGATAGTTACTCGTTGATCATAGTTCATTGTCTTCCCACCTAGACTAGCATTTGCTTTTTCACATATGGTTTAGTCCAGAGTGAGGTGTATGATGTTGTTTCTAACCTAGTGCTACTCCTAGAGGCAATGGAAAATAACTTTAATTAAGCTAGGAGGAAAAGGTGGGGAGAGTTAAGCTAAGAGAAAGTGGGAGAGAGAATCTAAGCTAGCCTAAGTGCGATGAGCATCCATTCCTTAATCATCCATACACATCGTGGACCTCGTGCATGACTACTACTGGGATTACCAAGTGCATGTCCCAGGTACACTACTGGGATACCAAGTAGTCACACTTAAATGCTTATGATTAAGTCATACTCATTCCGCATTTAAGGAGTCTAGGGTGAAGAGATATTAACTACGAAAGCAATAAATAACAATAACAATTAAATAATTAAACTAAGTGAATGCTGCAATGATGAAGTAATCTCGATTTTTATTTTTGATCATGTGCATGTCCAAGTACATTACACTTGAATAAAGGTGTCGTACAATTACAACCATCACACTGTGGGCATGCACTAGGAAAAAAGGGTTGAGAGGAAAAACTAACAAAAAGATCCTACTCTAATACTAAAACTAACTACTACTTTCCCATGTGCCCCATTGTGTATTTATAGGCTCACACGGGAACTATGATATCGCATATGTGATATTGCTTGTCAGGCCGCGATATCACGTATGTGATATCGGGGGTCTGATAACAAGGGTCCAATATTGGGACTCATCAAATATCAGGGGTCCGATAACAGTGATCTGATATCAACACCTAGTTAATAAGGGTCCAATATCAGCACCTGATAAACCACAATTCATCAACAAGGTTTTCCTGTTCATCACCTTATCGAGTGGTGACTTCTCCTCGTTATAGAATCAGACCTCCCTTTTCCTGATGAAAGGGCACCTATTATATTCTTTTGCATTTTTCCCCTTTCGCAACTCACCTTCTTCTTTTGCTACCTGCTTTATCAGCTTTTGGATATGATGAGCTCTTAGTTTGGACAATCTCCCTTGGGCATAAACCCCAAGAGTTCTTCTAGTTTTTGCTTTGAGTCCATCTATGATGTGGTAGAGTTGTTTCCTCTAAGAATAATCATGGCCAAGGCATCAGTGTAAGAGAGAATAATATTAACCCATGGTGGTATCCAAGGGTTCATGTATTCCCTGTTTTTAGCCTTGGATTTGCCTTCTTAGATTAGACACTCTTGAGTACATCTGGTATTTGTTATTAAATAGTTCTAGCATGGTACTCTATCTACAAATGAATTTTGGTTTCAATAACTAGTACTAGCTTTATGACTCTTTGATGAATGTCCTAGGAAATAGCTTCAATTTCTGCCAATCATTTTCTATATTTTATAAGGTGCAAGCATCGTGAAAGGCTTGTAGATTATTTTGCAAATCAAAGTTATATCCCCTCTCAAATCTTGGAATATTATTCATGTCTATGCACTTAATCTGACTATCTCTCACATGCCTGGTTAGGATCTTGACTACCTATGCAATGTTAAGCATGCTTCGAGTTGTTAACAGAGGTTCATCATCATCATTGTGTCGATGACACTGATGATGGTCTTTGCTACCCCTTCTTTCATGGCATGCTCTATGATTATTGTTGTCTCGCTAGTCACCTTCATCTCGATTATTTCTCTGGTGGCTTCTATTAGAATCAGAAGATGAAGAGGAATGTTTTGATTCAAATGAAGAGGATGAAGAGAAAGGAGGCCTGCCACCACCATGGTGTCTACCAATTTCCCTTCAGTTTTCATAACCATATTCATCAGTTTTCTTGTCATCTTGACACTTGTCCGAGCCCATGCCTTGACTTCCATTTTTACTTGAACTTAGATTGTTTATAGTGGATTGCAAGTTCAGGGCCACATCCCTATCACCAATAATAAGGGGTGAAGAATCTTCATATTGAAAGCTCCCAGAGGGAGGATCCTCATTGTCGTTTTGGTTTATCAGGAACAAGTGATTGGTAAACCATTTCTCCTTCACAAACTCATGATGCTTCTCTTGGTGTTGATCTCTCCTGCGTTGTGTTTCAGTGGGGCAATAGTCCTTGTAGTCATAATCATGCACAATGTACTTCTCTTAAAGATCTTGGATGCCCAATCTCCTTAGAGTTTGAAGTAGCATCTTGAGCACAGAATGATCGAGAGGCATTACAATGTTGCCTTCCATATCATGCCATTGCAGTTGTTCATCTTGATGCAAGATCAAGGTAAGGTCAGGCACATACTCATCTAGATGAGTATACAACATTTTATATTCTTAAGGAACGAGTAGTTTTGTATCATCTTGACTATGAGAAGAAAACATTTTGCAATACAAAATAAAAATATTAGTATGCTTATGCGATTATATTATTTGTGAGAATGATTTGACCTTAGGGTTTGTCCAACAATGTGTTGATGCATAAATTTTGGACACACCAACACCTGTGAAAACTCGTTTTAGGAGACTATCGCCCAAGGCGCCTTCCGTATGGGTACGGAAACCCAAGAATAGTCTCAGCTGGAAAGGGCTATGTGACAAAAACAATAATAATAATATTTTTAAACAAAATATTGAAAACTTAAATTAAATTTTAGGAGGGTTCTGTTATGTTTTTAAAAAATAGTAAAATAACTAAAATCAAAATTAAATATTTGTGCAATTTTTAAATAAACAATTCAAAATAATAATTCAAATTTTATTTGGTCCCGCCTACACAGTCCACCAACCGACCACTACAACTACGTGTGCACCGTGAGCAAAAAGGAGGCTCTGCCGCAGTTCCGCACGTCTGTTGCATTTGCACGCGACCACTTGCAAGGCGCAGCCGTCCCTGTCACTGCCTGTTGCCGTCTCTACGCTGCGTGGGCCGTCCCTGTCACTGCCTGTTGCCGTCTCTACGCTGCGTGGGCCGAAAATAGAGAGGAAACATGTGTCTGTTTTTGTCTAGAAAAATAGAAAGACCGCCATGGCCGAAAATAGAGAAGAAACATGTGTCTGTTTTTGTCTAGAAAAATAGAAAGACCGCCGTTTGTGGTGCCTGTGTACGCAGCCTGTCTCTACCGATTTTTTATTTAGAGGCAGAGAGAAAGACTTCTGCCGGCTGCTTCCCGTGCGTTTCCTGTACACGCGTAGCCGTTGGCTGGCCGCCTGCATCTCACGCGTACGTGTGGTTGCTATGTACGCGTGCCTGCCATTTTCTGCCGTGCAAAGAGAGACTGCCGCACGAAAGACTCACTGCCACTCGCTGTTGCGGGTGAGAAAGACTCAAGCAAGCGTCCTCAGAGAAGGCTCTCACTGTCCCAGAAAAGGTCCTCCAACCACCTCCCCCAAAGAAGAGGCTCTGATGCACGTTACGTAGATGCCAACGTCCATCCCTGAGAGGCAGAGCCTCTGCTGTTGTCTCCCGTGACCTACAACGCGATGGAGACCTGTAATGAACCTGCCACTTCGCTGCCGTCTATCTGACTACCGCTGTCCTGTCTAACATGCAACCGCTGATCTTACTTCAACACACGAGAGAGGTGGAACGCTCTTGTTTCAGAGCCGCCAGGCAGGCACCATCTATCTCTAACGCGTCTGTGATGCACGGCAGTTTACAAACTTACCTACCACGAATGTGTCCATCTCAGGTTCCGCCGCTGCGTCTCGTGAGTAGCCGCTTCCTACCATGCACGCTGTCTGTGTTTCGAGCGATTCGCGTGGGTTCCGCAGTTTACATGTATTGTTAGTCATTGCTGACGTTCATCGTGCGACTTGCAATGCGCAGTGCACCGCCTTTTGCACGTTTCTAATGTTAGAGAAGAGGCTATGCTCCCTGCTGGCTGCAGGCTCTGGCTCCCCCCATTGGCTTTGGGCTATCCCCTGTTTTTAGCGGCTTGTGGGAGAAAAAACCCATTAACCACCGTCAACTATTGCCATGCGAAACGTTGCTACTGTTGGAAACAGCAAACTGTGAAGCGGTGGATCACAGTAATGAATTAGCAATTGCTTATTCATGAACTCCACTTTCCACACTTTCCATTTCTATCGTTGAATGATTTTAGAATTTTTCCTAAAAATAACATAAGACTTTTGTGAAGTTCTATCTTAGTTAATTTTTAAACGTTTCTAATTTTGTAACCCAGATGTGGCTATTTAAGTCTGTCATGGGATCTGTCATAAACAGCATGAGAAAGACAAGAGTGGGAGAATTCTCACATTGCATGAGAGAGAGGTTTCTTCTTGTTCTCTTCATGTGATGAAGAGAGAACCCTATTATTTCCACATTGCATGAGAGAGAGGTTTATTCTTGTTCTCTCCGTGTGATGAAGAGAGATGCTTGTTCTTTTCATCGCTCATAATAAGATTTTTTCTGCAATTATCTGTGGTTCAATTGCTCTTTATTTTCATCTCATTTCATATTCTGCTGCCAGATCTGCTAACAGTGGTATCGGAGCTTCCAGGTTCATAGTCCGTGAAAGTGTTGCAGATCGTAAATACAAATTTTTCAAAATGGTTGGCAAATACGAAATAGAGAAGTTCAATGGAAGCCACTTCACATTGTGGAAGTTCAATGGAAGTGACTTCACATTGTGGAATGAAAAGAACAGTAATGAAAAAAAGGCAGAAAAGGTTGCTGCAAATCTGTGCATGCTTATGGGGAACACACATCAAGTGGGAGAGTCTTCTGTTGCATCAACTAGTTTGGGAAAAAGAATCGACGATGTTGTGGCATCAAAACCTTGGTCATATGTTAGAACAAGGTTTGCAGATTCTCTCTGATCAGAAACTACTTCCTGGGCTCAATTCGGTATATTTACCATTTTGTGAGCATTGTGTTACTACTAAGCAACACAGATTTAAGTTTAGCACATCAAAAGTGGCAGAGGCAGACGCAGATGCAGACGCAGACAATGAAGAGCTGAGGACTGCATCCGCAGGCATGACCAGCCATGAAATCAGAAATGGTGAAGGCCGGTTTGAGGGCGCCTCCGTAAAGAAGGCCTGCCCGATGCTCAGAAACCGTAACGACTTTGTTGTTCGCGTTTCTGTTGAAGTTCTGTCGGAATGGGAGTCTCCCGTCGCAGAACGTGTGGCTTCCCTCAGCTGGATCGAGCCAAAGTTGAGCGACGCGGACACCGACGCCGACGCGTGCGATTTCGGTGGAGCGATTGCCAAAAAAAGAGATTTCATGGTCGGATTCAGGATCAGACGCGTGCTGCCAAGTTTGGAGCTGCCCGGAAACTTGGATCGAGAATTGGGTCCAAGCCACAGGGGGCTGTTGCTGCCAGTAATAGAGGCCAAGCAATAAGTGAAGGCTACAACCGTCCGTCATTCGGTGTCAACATGGTGCATCACTGTTTGCTTTGATCCTCCTCCTGTTTATATTTTAAGTCTGCATTTCTACAATAATAATAATCCTCTGCAACCTGAAGCTCTACCATTTGATTTCACGTGAATACTTTGTCTCTTCGTATTGTGGAGAGGGTTTCAGACCATTTGATTTGAAGCGGAATTAAAAGTGGGTCATCGTCAAAGTTACAGAGAAATTCAAACATTGAAAAACAGTTGTTGGCTTGTCAGTATTCTAAATTGACAGGACCTTGGTTTCCTGGCATTGACGTGACCTAGAAAACAAAGACACCAAACTTCCCCTGCATGTTGGGAAATTTATGGTTTGACGGTTACCAGGATAGAAATTTTGGAACTCTTGGTATAAAGGAGAACCTTTGATTGCACTAATATCGTCATTTTGATTTTTAAACTATTTTTTGTTGAACAGATTTATTGTGTGGGTAGTTAGTTTAAGATGTAAACAAAGATGGTGGGTTGAACCGGCATCAATGGCATCCTAAATGTTACGTTTGTAGATTACATGTGTAGGTTGTTGCAGAGAATAAATTTTTTATGAGTTTAGTAAAAGAGTAGTTCAACATGGTAACATTTTTATTACAGTTTATTAATAACATTGTGTTGTCATGGACAGTGTGTTTGGTGTAGGCATGCTTCTTACGGTGAGATATTGAAACCATAATATCTCATATACAATAATACAATTTAGAAAGAAAATATATCATCGTTGGTTGATTGAGTCGCAATATTTGTTTTAAGGGGTGGATGAGTCAAAGTCTGTGGCTCGGCTCACCAAATATTGAAATTCATAATTTTATTTTATTTTATTTATGTGTGGTTGAGGACCTATTGTGTATATTTTTCTTTTTACATAAAATCTATCTAGCATTTATTGAATTCCTATGAATTTGATCTGTGCATTTTAACTATGCAACTATAATGGCCTACATGTGTATTGATTGTGGCCCCATGTCTAGCATGGGTGAGGTTGGCCTCAACACTTAGCCCCCAAACTACAAATTGCATACAAGTGCAAGGAGCAACAAAAATCATGAAATTTTAAAAGGAAATGCAATAGATGGCGAATCAAAAACATCACAAAACAAGGAAATAAAAATTTGGAAGTAAACTATAGTGATCTAAACATGATTAAAATAACCAAATGATCAAAAGAGACACCAACGTGGGCCATCCAAACCACTATTAAAATATAAATATATAATTTATTATTATTTTAACTAAGATCTATAGATATGTATATATGTATATATATAATTAAGCTCTCATTCTTAATATTCTTACAAGGTAAAAGTAAAAGTATGCAAACTATTCTAAGCATGAGACTTTTACAGAACTTAATGAGAAGGACAAGCTAAAGCTCATGTTAAATCATAGTAAGCCACAACTTTTAGATTTTTCCTTAGGTCTTTTCTTTCTTTTTTTTTAAAACAAAATTCAAAAGGGAAAATGGAGGTTAGGGTGATGATTGCTGCCGAACTCCATCACGCTCAAGAACTTATTACACTTCCAACGAACATGGTCCTAAATTTTTTTTTTAGGAAACTTTGCTCATGGTGTACTTCATTCTTGAGGTAGAAATTCCAACACGAGTCTGGTTGATTAGCTGCATCGCCAAAGGGCATGGTCCTTGCAACAATTTTGCCCATGGTGCAATTCAACCCTCATGTATGTGCCTTTGATTGCTATTTAATGGCATCATAGCAGGTCTCCTGGGTGGCTAATGACTCTCAAGTAGAAATGAACACACTTCACCTCGTTGCTCACAGGATAGCCATGGATCATCACACCTGAGGGCTAGGGTTTATGAGAAGAAATGATAGAATTTTCCAAGGTCACCTAGTGATTATGACTAACCACTCTTCAACATCAAATATCCTACACTCACATGATCATGATGATAACATGATAAGTTTGTATAAATCCAATGCTCTATAATCTAACATAACAAATAAACTTAAACCTTGGAATCAATTGGAAAGAGTTATAGTATTATTGAAATATAATATTACATTAATAGTAAATTATATTATACCTACATTATTTTTCAATAGTGTTAAGATGACCCAATGTCTAGTAACTCAAATGACAAATGATTATTAAAATCATATGAAGAACATAACAATCAAATCAATATGATAAGAAAAAAATAATGAAAATGCAGACAAAATATGGAAATGCAACTATATACATATGAAATGCAAAGAAAAGAGGAAGAAAACATGTAACTAAGAATCTACCAAGTGTCCACATGGGGCACCTAAGTAGAAATGCTTCAAATGAAATGCATCAAAATTCCTATTCAACCTATGTCCTTGCAAATTAGCAATCTTGAACACATTTGGGGTAGTGATGTCTATAATTTGGAATGGACCTGACCACATAGGGGAAAACTTAGTTTGAGGGCTAGTTTGACCAGAGGCTCTATCTCTCTTAAGGACTAGGTCACATGCTTGAAAACTTTTAGCTGCATATTTTTTATCGAACCATCTCTTGATAATTTGTTGATGACCACACATATTTTCGATCGCTTTAACCCTTTTAAACTCTAAGTTCAAAATGTCACATGATCGTGATATTAGATGCTTGTTAGTTGGTAAGTAGTCTAAAAAGAATTGATATGTAGGAATCTATAAATTAATTGGCAATATGGGTTACTATCTGTACACTAAATCATATGGTGTAGTCTTAATTGATTCTTTGTAATGAATCTTATCAACCCAAACTACCCATTTTAGTTGTTCATGCCAGGTTCGTGGATTTTGGGCTACCAACTTCTTAATTCCATCTAATATAATTTTGTTGGAAGATTCAACCAAACCATTACCTTGTGGGTAATATTCGGTTACCGTCTTGACAATGATGTTATGGTCTTTAGCCCAATTTGTAAACTCTATGGAAATGAAGGCAGGCCCATTATCAACTACTAAAGCATAAGGATAACCATATCTGGAAATTATATCATTTTCTAAGAAGCGAATGACCTCACATGATGATGTGGTTTTGGTTGCTTTCACCTCTAACCAATGTGTGCAATAATCAATGGTTGTCAAAATGAACTTAGGTAGGGTAGTAGATAAAAGATTGATCACTCTAATAAAATCTAAGGCCCATTGAGAAAATGGTCTTGTTTCTATTATAGGCTGTAACGAGGCTGAACTTTTGGAATCTTTACCTTTAAATATTTGACATTGGACACACGTCTTAACCAAGTTATAAGGATCATTGATCATAGTAGACCAATAATAACCAGCCCTCACAAATTTGTGAACTAATGAGTGGTATCCTGGATGTCCTTCATTGTGAAGTTGTTTTAGAGCATTGTTAGCTTGTTCTTGGTTCAAACACTTAAGGTATAACCCTTGGAAATTCTTTCTAAATAGTTCACCGCTTATTAGAGCGAATTTAGAACATTTTGACATTAAGAGCTTTTTTTTATATCTAGGTAAATCTAAGGGACAATAATGGAAGGTTAAATAAAATTTGATATCCCCATACCATGGTTCATACAACTGATTGGGAGCAAATGGAATATCATTTTCCTCATTGATGGATAATATATGAAGAGGAATTGATTCTTTATCTTTAGATGCATCACAATTTTCTAATGTTGAAGCTTTAGCTATTAATTTAGCAAGACTAGTCCCTCTAACTAACTTTGCTACCTTCCATTGAATATCATATTCTTAGAGCCTCATAACCCATTTAGCACGTTTCTCACTAGGATCTTGTAATTTGGCTAAAGCAACAGTGGTTGGATCAAGGACAATGACAAAGACTTTCGAGTTTAACAAGTAATAGTGGAATTTCTTCAAGGCTTTTATTACAACATACAATTGCTTCTCTACAAGTGAGTATCTTAATTATACATCCTTTAAAGGTGCAGACATGAAAGCTATGGGTCTTTCACCTTGATTGTTTATGTCTTGGGTCAAGATAGCAGCAGCTGTAACCTCGCTAGAAAAGGCATATAAGTAGAAATCAATTTCATACCAAGGAGAAGCTAGGATAGGTGCATCTATTATAGCTTCTTTAATGGCAAGAAACACATTCTTTCTATCATCTATCCAATGCATATTACTATCTTTCTTAACCATATCATTCAATGATCTAACTAATTCAGCATAGACAAGGATAAATTATTTAACAAAATTAATCTTAACAAAGAAAGCCCTTAGATCAGTCTTGGATAAAGAAAGCGAAGTCTTTCTGGTTGTATAGGGTCTTTGTTATTATTTCTCTTTAGCTCAACCACTTCATTAGATAGTTTTTGTAGTGAAGTGAGTATTTGAGTCATCTGATCTTGAGTTTGGGTTGGTGGTTCAACAGAATTTGATGTCCCGTTTGGTTTACAATGGATTGGATCAAGGCTTTAGATTGGTCATCATTCAAACCAATGTTAGATGGTAAAAAGGAAGAGGACATGGGGCCTTGAGAGTAATTACTTAAAGGTTGAGTTGGTTGAAAGGGAAAAACAACTTGAGGCATAACATTAGACATTTGAAAAGTTAGTAAGAGTAGAGGGTTTGATTGCATAGGGTTACTAACACTCATCATCCCAAATTGGGTTTGGATGCTGTTTATAAGGGTTATTTGCTCTAATTCCATAGCTTTAGACATTGCACATTGTATTTCTGTTATGTTGGAATTAGATTTAATGGCATAAGCGAAGAATGGATCGATGGTAGAGAGATAGAAGTTGAGTATACCATTAGGTTGTGGTCGCATCTCATTTGGCACATAGGCAAGTTGATGAAAGAATATAAGGTTATAATCCCTAACATTTTCCCCAGGTAACTTTCTTAAGCTAGTAAAGTTGTTTGATGCAATAGCAAGGCTTATAAATTTGTCAAATTAATTCAAAAACTTGTTTTTGAATTCTTGTCACGTGTTAATAGAGGCGTTAGGAAGCATTAAGAACCATTGGGTTGTTTTGGTCCTAAATGTTGTTACAATGTTGTGGATCCCTAGTAAGGTTTCAAAACATTGTATATGTTGGCGAGCATCATTTATAGGGATTGTAGGATCGAATAACAAATTTATGTTCTGAAGGGATTTTGGTATGTCATAGTAGTTATTAAAGTTAAAAGAGTTTCTTACCAAGGGAGCCGAGGGTTGATGGGTTGTCATCTTAGTTTGAGATTTCTTAGGAATTGAACTTGGAAAAAGTAAAGCTCATTGTTTTCTTAAAATGAAATGACAAGTAGCTGGTTGACTAGGGATAGGAGTAGAAGCTCTTTGTTGAGATGTTTTGTAATAAGAGTCACTCATAAAATGAAAAATAACAGGAAATGTAAAATGCTAATAAACTATGAAAATTAAAGGAAATAGAAAAACATTTAAATACTATATTTTTATTTATTTTTTATTTTTTAAAAAAGAAAATTGAAATTGCAAAATTTTAGAAAAGTAAATTAAAAGCAAAATGATTTAAATCACCTTACCAAAGCTAGAGTTAAGGTAAGGATTACTAGAGTATAAATTTGGAGATTTGAAAATGAAACTAAAATAAAGCAATAAAACTGAAAATAGGGAGGCAAAAACAGAAACAGACAATGCAAATCAACAGGAAAATAGAGGTTGAGAAACTAGCCCTCCTTATAGCACCAAAAAGGTGTTGATGCATAAATTTTGGACACACCAACACCTGTGAAAACTCGTTTTAGGAGACTATCGCCTATAACGCCTCCCGTATGGGTATGGAAACCAAAAATAGTCTCAGCTCGAAAAGGATATGTGACAAAAACAATAATAATAATATTTTTAAACAAAATATTGAAAACTTAAATTTAATTTTAGGAGGGTTCTATTATGTTTTGAAAAACATAGTAAAACAACTAAAATCAAAATTAAATATTTGTTCAATTTTTAAAGACGATAAACAATTCAAAACATATCAAATTTTATCTTGTCCCGCCTACCTTACCTTGTCCATCAACTGCTGCAAATGCATGCAACGTGCACCGTGAACAAAAAGGAGGCTCTGCCGCAGTTCTGCACGTCCATTGCGTCTGCACGCGGCCACCTGCAAGGTGCAGCCGTCCCTGTCACTGCCTGTTGCCATCTCTACTACGCCGCGTGGGCAGAAAATAGAGAGGAAACGTGTCTGTTTTTGTTTAGAAAAACAAAAAAACCGCTGTGTCTCTACCGATTTTTTATTTAATATCAGAGAAGAGGCTATGCCCCCTGTTGGCTGCAGGCTTTGGCTGCCCCTTGGCCTTGGGCTAGAAACCCATTAACCACCGTCAACCATTGCCATGAGAAACGTCGCTATATGTCAGCACGGTGCATCACTGTTTGCTTTGATCCTCCTCCTATTTATATTCTAAGTCTGCATTTCTGCAATAATAACAATCCTCTGCAACCTTAAGCTCTACCATTTGATTTCACGTGAATACTTTGTCTCTTTGTATTGCAAAGAGGGTTTCAGACCATTTGATTTGAAGCGGAAGCAGTGCTTGAAAGTGGGTCGTCAAAGTTACAGAGAAATTCAAACATTGAAGAACAATGGTTAGCTTGTCAGTATTCTAAATTGACGGACCTAGATTTCCCTGCATTGACGTGACCCAGAAAACAAAGATACCAAACTTCCCCTGCGTGTTGGGAAATTTACGGTTTGACGATTACCAGGATAGAAATTTTGGAACTCTTCGTATAAAAGAGAACCTTTGACTGCACTAATATCGTCATTTTGAGTTTTAAACTGTTTTTCTTAGAACAGATTTATTGCATGGGTAGTTAATTTAAGATGTAAACAAAGATGGTGGCGTCGTAAATGTTACGTTTGTGGATTACATGTGTAGGTTGTTAAGTTTTTTATGAGTTTAGTAAAAGAGCAGTTCAACATGATAACATTTTTATTACAGTTTATTGATAACATTGTGTTGTCGTGCACGGTGTGTGTTTAATGGAGTGTGTTTAGTGTACAATAATACAATTTAGAAAAAAAACATATTATCCTTGAGTCGCAATATTTGTTTTACGGGGTGGATGAGTCAAAGCACTCACCAACTATTGAAATTCATAATTTTATTTTATTTTATGTGTGCATTTTGACTATGCAACTATAATGGCCTACATGTGTGTTGATTGTGGCCCCATGCCTAGCATGGGTGAGGTTGGCCTCAACACAATGTTAATGATGTTCACTAAACCTAGATAGTGCACATTTCAACAAAAAGAGTCCTTAGCAACGATGCCAATAATGAGCAGTCAAGTGCCCCTATGCTCAACCATACGAATCATGAAGCATTCACGCATGATCTGGTCAAATTTTGCAGACTCTATAGTTTTTTAGTGCACTAGTTCTCTAGAAAATAAACTAAGCATTGAGAACATTCTTTCTCTTCCCAATTACACTCGTGAAGCTCAAAGGTATGATTTAAGTGTAATTGAGGCACATGATTTTTATCATTTTATATTTTATGATTTTGGTGCTTGAAATAAATAAGATAGAAAATAAAGTAATTTAATGTCTACTTTAATCTAATTGGCTAACTATTATTCAACTAGTCCTAACATAAGTATGTGGTTCCACTTGTCGTACACATCCTGAACACAAAATGTTGCTTAGTTACCAAGCATTAAGTGCTGTTGGGATTAGGAAACGTCATATGCATGCTCGAAGCAATTGTACTTATGTGTTTACTTAATCACTATTTAGCTTATCTCGCTTAATTACTTAATTAGCTTAATTACTAAAGAACATTGAATAAATAACTGAAAACATTAAATGCATGAATAAAACATTTAACTTATCCATAATGCTGCAAGGTTTATCAAGAAGCTTGTCTTTATTGTTGCATACATTGCCATGCTTAGGTACAACAATGCTTGAATAAAGATCTATATACTCAATGTCTTCTATTGCGGGCACTTAGGAAAATATTTTAACTTTTGAATGTAAAAATTGTAAGAGCTTTGCTACAACTACGACCAAAAAGATCCCCTAAACATGGTAGGTTGACATGTATTTATAGGCAAGAGTAGGCCTTGCATCGACAGGGCCATGTCAATACATCAAACAATGTAGTGAGAGGGCCTCATCAATAAGGCCTAGTCAATAAGGCTCAGTTGACGAGATCAATCCACGACTCATCACATAACTATATGAGAGGTGCCCTAAGCAATACTCTTTTAACATGAGTTTTCATGGGTGTTATTGTGTAACCAAAATTTATGCATCAACAAGTTATACATGTAAACTAAGATAAAGCTTTATTACTTCTAAAGACCCATAACATCTATATTGAAAAGATAGTACATTTTCTTGAAAAATAAAAAATAGACTTTACAAATTGCATAGCAGCAATGAGGGCATCAAAACCAAATCATACAAATTTGTTGTTGTAACATTATAATGTGGTTTCAAGCAGGTTATCACATCATAAAGAAAAAAATGCATATAATTTATTTTCAAAGAATCTGCACAATCTACAAATTCATTCTTCTGTAATAAAAATTTGCTAAGTTCCACTTTTACAATGTAATTCCCGCTCTCACATTGCCAAGGTTGTGTCACTTTTTAACATTCTTTGTAATAAAAATAGCATGCGAACAGTAGAAGAGCTATTATATTAGTTTGACACAAATTACACTGAAAATGGAAACAAAGGAGTATGCGCTCAAGTTCATTCAAGGCCGTCGCTTAACGTTACCATGAATTCCCGTCCTATCGATTTCTGTACTGATTCCTGGCTAGCTAGGGTCGTGTAGCTAGTATGAGCAGCAGAACGGGGGTAATTAAGTGATGTTTAAGATTCGATAAAGTGACATGCTTAGTTAAGCAGGTCAGGTCATGAACAGGAGAATCTAAACAGAAGCTATCTATCAATTGCATGATTTGCATCGTGATATGAGATCACGTGGTCTGGAAACTGGTGCACTTTTCCAATGGGCAGATAATCTTATGATGTTTTGCCGCATAGCTGCTGATAATCTTACCACGTTTTGCACTTGGACGCTGATCTGGTGGGCAACTCTGTTATTATTATTATTTTACTTTTATCCTCGTCACCCCCACCTTGTTTTTTTTTTTTAAATAAATTTGGTGGCACAGTAGTACTTGGAATAGCTAAGGTATAGATAAAATAAGTTAAAAGAATTATCAATTAACTTGGTTAGCAAAGTAATTAGAAAACAATGCAGGGGTCTCAGAATTCAAAAGAATAATTATAACTGCACTCACATTCAATGAAGGTAACTTTCTGGTCTTTGCATTAAAAATTATATCGCCGTTAGGACTGAAAATTATATGATTATAGGGTGAGTCAACCTGAAACAATATTAGTGCTGCCTAAGTCGTAAATGCCTGGTATCTTGTATAGGACATTGTGGGTTTGATTCCCACTTCACTCATGCAACCTGCAATGATAGGGAAAAAGAAACATGAAAATTTATTAGAGCTCTAAATTGAACTTGTCATTTATGCTCTAACTAATTGAGCAATGCCTCATTGATTTATTTGGGATGGAAAGATTGAAATCTAAATTACATATCAAATGCTTCTAACTTTATGTGTAAACAGCATATTAAATGTTTTTTGGCTTTCTGTGTAAACACTAATTGCAAATAGTAAGTGGTTAGTTTGAAACACTAATGGAATCTTGCATGGTTCTCTTCCTTGCCACTTTTAAAGGTGATCCATGCTTATTAAATTTGAATTTTAAATTTATTGAATACTCATTGTTTCATCTTTAACATTTGTAGGGCACATCCAAATCAAATAAATGAACTTTTGATTAAGATTTAGAATTTCAATTGATTTTTTAAAATAAGATTAGCAGGTGTTTTTTTGTAATTTTTTTACTTTAAATTGTAAACTTTTTAAAGCTATCCAGCTATTTGAGTTACGTTTGCGATGCATATTTGTTAATTTTTTTTCAAATAAAGGTAACGTGTTTATTTTCAAGTTACAAGGCCTGGTTTGAAATTTGTTACACCTTCATTCATTCACAGATCCTCTCAACCCTTTTACACCTACTTTAACAACATGAGAACTTTCCCTTTCCTCATCCCCTCTTTCTGGTTGCTGAGTTTGGTAATGGCGGATCTGAGGTGGGAAAAAAAAACACACAAAAGACTTTTCATGCCTTGGTGAGACTGAGTATTAAATGCACATAATGGGGGGCAGCCTTGTTTTAAACTGCACACTGTTAACCTAACCTTTGTCTGCGTCCTCGTCCCAGGTGCCTAGTGTAATAGTGCTTTACTCGATCTGGAATTGGTAAGATATTAACTAACAAGTCACAGAATAACCCATCTGACTTCATTGGCAGGATACTATAATTGAATACCATTGCATTTGCTGGGCGAGAGATTGTGGTTGAATGAGTATTGTTGTTGAGGGAGAGTTACTGTTTTGGTTTTATCCACCACATCTGCAATTAGAAAAAAAATGATCACAAATGGTACAAAGGATGATGTCGTTGTGCCTGCTGAACTGGATATGATGTTTGAATCCGCCCGAGCTGTTCAAAATGCAACGTCGGAGAGAATCCTGACAGAGAATGTGGGGTGCGAGTATCTCACCAAACGCCATGGCTTTGATGCAGAGAAATTGAATCATGGTGATTTTAAGAATACATTCAAACAACTCGTTCCTCTGTGTGATTACACAGACATCCACGAGTCTATCGAACGTATTGCAGGTGGAGATCAGTCCCGGGTTGTGTGTAATTATCCTGTTCTCCGCTTCTCAATCAGGTCACTCGCTATTTCGTTTTATTTCATGTATAAATGTCTGGCTTTCATTTCTCCCGACGTTAATTTCTTCAGGGCAGTCAGTCTGCACATTTATTTGTTTTTCTTATTGGATGATTAATGTTTTTGGATGTGTCAATCAGCTCGGCAACAGCGGCAGGAAAATCCAAGAAATTTTCGCATACACCTCCATACGAAGAAATCACGGAAAGATTCCTAAATTACATTGGCAAGATGGCAAAGAGGTTGGTTTCTGTTTTTTTTTTTCCTTAAATAATTTTCAAAATATATCAGTATCTTGCACTGATTTTGTATTCTTGTGTTTGGCTCACAAACTTATGAGGTAAATTGTAAACCTTAATCCACTTTTCAATTTCTTTAGAGTTAGCCAAGAAAATTCACGATTAGCGTCGGAAGACGTGTTCGGTAACTATTTAATATTTATTATTTATACTGTATTTGTTATATTCCAACTTTTCATAAAAGAAGATTTCCCTGTTGCACACGAACCCATGCAGAACTCGTTCCTAACAGTCAAACGACAAAGCATTGAAACGTGCTCAGCTCAGAATTTGCAGCTCGGAAGGTATTGATGTATTATTAACGCCAAGTTCTGACTTCCGCTGCAGGTTAGGGGAGAGAGAACTTTGTGGAAGAAATCTGAAAATGGAAAATCGGAAGATACTGTTGCTGTTCGTGTCAGGAAAACAATATAGAACCAAAGCTGGACATGATACAATGTCTACTCTCACGAATTATTACAGGAGTCAAGGTTTCCGCAAGAGTTACAGTGAAGATGTTTACTGCAGCCCCTTTCAAGTGCTCCTGTCATATGATGCTCGCCAAGCAATTTACTGCCATCTTCTGTGTGGCCTTCTCCATTCAAATCATGTTTGGTGCATCGATGTAGGGTTTTCCTTCAATATGGATTCTGCCCTCATTTTCCTCACTGCATCTTGGCAGGTCAATATTAGTATAATAGTATCAGCATTTTTTTTAACAGAAAAGACTTGCAAAGCTAAACTAGATTGCACCTCATTGAGTTGTATTATCTGATACCTATGTTAAAAACAGAGAGAACAAAGAAAATGCAAATGAGAATTTTATTGATTACTTCCACACACAACATCAGACACAATCTGCCTATTTATAGGCCAAGGAATCAATATGGACAGCATGCAACATGACATTTGTCCAACATGTAGCACTTTAAATGAATAACATGCAACACTTCAAATGGACAACATGCAGCATACTAACGTGTGGAAGCACATTAACAGAAAACAACTAACTGCATTTAAAAAATCAGTAACAAACATTTAAGAACAAGGAGCTAATAACATGATGCTCCATTATTAACAAAGTTTTATTATTAACAAACTTCTAAAAACTGGGACCACTAAGTGATAGAGCCATGTTTCTTAACACCCTCCCTTAAAACTGAAATGCTCTTCAACATTCAGTTTACTTTAAGTTGTGCAGCTTCTTCCAAAGTGCAAATACCAAGTAACTTCCTTACCTTCAGAAACATGACCAAGTTTAGAGGCTTGGTTAGAATATCAGCAACCTGGCAGAAAATAAGATCAATGACTCCATTACTTGTAGATCCTTAAGAAGTGATATTTCACATCTATATGCTTGCTTTGTCCATGGAGAATTGGATTTTTTGAAAGTTTAATTGCTGAACTGCTATCATAGTAAACTGTCATGGCTCCTTGTTGCTCGAAATGTAGCTCTTCAAGAATTTTCTTTAACCAAATAGCTTAACAGGCACATGAAGTTGCAGCTACAAATTCAGCTTCGATGGTCAATAAAGTGATGATCCGTTGCTTGTTCGAGGACCATGAAACAATGCATGAACCGAGCTTGAAAACATATCCTGAAATGCTGTAGCATAGTTGCTGTCAGTAAAGCCAATCAAATTTGACTTGTCTCCCTTCTTGTAGAACAACCCAAATTTTTTTGTACCTTGCAAGTAACGAATGGTCCTCTTGGCAGTAAATAAATGCATCTCTGTTGGGCTTTCCATATATCTACTAATTAAACTTACAGAATGTATTATGTCTGGCCTTGTTGCTATTAAGTACATCAAACTTCCCACAATTTTCTTGTAAAGCATGCTGTCAACCTTCTTCCCTTCTTGATCTTTAGTTAGCTTCAAACCAAAGTCAGTTGGGGTGCTCACTGAGTTGCAGTTCTTCATCTGAAACCTATCTAAAATCTCTTGGATGTATTTCTTTTGAGAAACAAAAATACCAACAGAAGTTTGAATAACTTCTATGCCAAGAAAATAATGCAACAAACCAAGGTCTGACACATCAAATTCAATCATCATATAGTTTTTGAATTTTTCAAACATGGATTCATCATTTTCCATATAAATCAAATCATCGACGTATAAGCACACAAATAGCTTTTTCCCTTCATCTCCAATTTTGATAAAAAGTGTATGTTCATATGCACATTTCTGAAAACTTTCTTCAAAAAATAAGCTTCAATTCAACTATACCAAGCCCATGGAGCTTGTTTTAGTTCATATAGAGCCTTCTTCAATTTATACACTTTATGCCCATTTCCAATCTTAATATAACCAGGAGGTTGATCAATGAATACCTATTCTTCCAAGTCTTCGTGCAAGAATGCTGATTTCACATCCAACTGGAAAATATGCCATGAATTTTGTGCAGCCAAAGCAATCACTAATCTGATTGTATCATGCTTTGCATCTGGAGCAAAAACTTCTTTATAATCAACCCTGAACTCTTGCTTATAGTCTTTTGCTATGAAAACACTTTGTACTTGTCAACTTCGCCATTCTCCTTCAGCTTTGTCTTGTACACCCACTTCACACCAATGGTCTTTTGCCCTTTGGAAGCTCTGTCAACTACCAAGTGTTATTTCTGTCAATGGCTGCAACTTCAGCATTCATTGCCTTTCGCTACTTTGATTCTTTAACAGCATCTTCAAAAGCTATTGGATCTGAAAATAAAGCAAAATGAGTAAGTGTTGTGGTTTATTCCTTGTACCTCATAATCCTCCATCCAAGCTGGTTGTCTTCTAATGCATTGAGAGTATGAGCTACTTGCTACATCAGATTGTTCCCTTGATAATTCGTTAGTTATAGGAGTTGGTGGACTCTGTGGGGTTGTTGGAGCTAGATCTATTGTGTGTTGCTCACTCTCCACAGGCAGGTCCTTTTTTCATTCTCCATCATCATCAAAACTTGTTAGAATATGTTGTCCACCTCTATTATCTTCCCTAGCCCAGAACTTGTCTTCATCAAAAAACACATTGTGACTAATAATAATTTTGTTAGTCAGAAGTACATAGCTTGTAGGCTTTGGACTACTCACTAACGCTAGGAAAAATACATTTTTGTCCTTTATCATATAGCTTTCTTCTCTTCTCATCTGGATATGAGCATAAGCTATGCAACCAAAAATTCTAAAGTGACTAACACTTGGTCTATGACCATTCCAAGCTTCTTTAGGTGTAATGTTTTGAACAGAAAACATGGGACTTCTATTCAAAACATAAACTCTCTAGTTTACTGATTCAGGCCAAAATCTTTTTGGAACTCCACTCATCGTTAATATGCTTCGCACCATGTTCAAAATTGTTTGATTCTTCCTTTTAGACACACCATTTTGTTGTGGTGTGTAAGCTGCTGTCAATTACCTTTGAATTCCTTGCATCTCACAAAAATTAATGAATTCTTGTGACTTGTGACTTGTATTCTCCACCATGATTAGTGAAGAATTTTTATCCTGCAGCCAACTTCTTTTTCGACTTGTGTCTTGAAGTTTTTGAATCTTGAAAATGTTTCAGATTTTTCCTACAAAAAAATAAACCCAAGTTTTCCGGTTATAATCATTGGTGAATGTTATAAAATAACATTTACCTCCATTTGATGCCAGAGTAATTGTCCCTCAAATATCTGAAGGAATCAGCTCTAGCATCTTCTGTGCTCTCCATGATTTTCCTTTTGGAAAATGATCACGGTGTTGTTTTGATGTCAATTTGAGGAAGACCAATCACCATATTTTTCTGCTATAGTGTCTTTAGTCCACTAAAGTTCAGATGTTCATAGCGATAATGCCAAAGCCATGCTACATCCTTCACCTTAGTAGAGAAACACAAATGCATAGTATTGTGGAGATGTAGAGGAAACATAGAATTGTCATATTAACTTGAGCAATTAACCCTTTCTTTGAATTTTGAATCCGACAAATTCCTTCTTTGATAATGATCTCATATCCCTTTTCTTAGAGCTGACCAATACTTAAGCAAATTTGTTTTCAGATTTGGAACAAAGAAAACATTAGAAATAATCTAAACAGAATTTTCTTTGGTCTGGATTTTTACATTTCCATTGCCCATAATAGAAACTGTTGAGTTATCTCCAAACTTTATAGTATTCTGAAAGGACTCATCCAATTCGGAGAATGCAGATTTATCTCCACACATGATTGCTACAACTAGTATCTAAATACCACAGGTTTTGAAGCATTTCTTCTGTGGTATGACAAGACATCAAAATAGAGACTTCTCCTCCTTCACTCTCTACAAGGTTAGATTTTTCACCACATTCTTTATACAAATTTTTTTGACATTCAAATTTATAATGGCCATACTTGTGACATTTAAAACATTTGACTTTCGATTTGTCTGCATTCTTTGGTTTGTGACCACCAGAGTTGTTGTCGCAGCATCTTCCTTTCCCTTTGAAATCTATAGCATGGTTCTGATCTTCTAGCTTGTGCTGTGAATTATTTTTCTTCCATTTTCCTTTGCCATGATCTGATCCTTTTGGATTGATTGAAGCCTGCAATGGTTTCTCCTCATTGTCCTGCTAAAGCACTTTTTGCTCATGAACCATTAATGAACTCTGCAACTCATCAAGTGAGAGTGCATCAATATATTTGGATTCTTCAATGCTACAAACAAGATTGAAAGTTGGTGTCATTGTGCCACTTTTGATTTGCATCTTATTAGTGATGGCCATTGTTCTTGAGAAATAATCTTAAACTGTCTCTTCCTACATGCATAAAGTCTCAAACTCAGTGTGAAGTGCTTGAAGTTGTATTGTTCTTGCCCTTCCCTGGTATTTTTTCTTCATGAAATTCCAAATTTCATTAGAGGTGTCATTGCAAAGAATTGTGTCCAAGATTGATGGGCCAATCTCTTAGAAGAGATAATTCTTTGCCTTGAGATCCTTCAACCTTTGTTCTTTGTGCATCTGTCAGCGTAGTGCCTGCTGCTGGTGGAGTTGACACTCGCCAGTACTGATTTCAGGAAATTCTCCATCAACATGGTCCAATGGTCATAATGACCATCGAATCAAGAAATAGCAAGTTTCATGAAATTCTCAAAGGATGGCATTTATGAGTTGCTGCTGCGAAACAAAACAAAGTGAATAGAAATAAACTTATTGCTACTGGACTCTATCTCACTTTTCTGGCTCTCAACCTTGCTTCGAGAACAAAGAAAATACAAATGAGAATTTTATTGATTGCTTCCACACACCGCATTCAATACGACACTCGTCCAAGATGTAGCACTTCAAATGAATAACATGCAACACTCCAAATGAATAACATGCAACACTCCAAATGGACATGCAGCATACTAAATGAATAACATGCAACACTCCAAATGGACAACATGCAACATACTAACGTGGAGAAGCACATTAACATAAAACAGCCAACTACATTTAAAAAATCAGCAACAAACATCTAAGAACAAGGAACTAATAACATGATGCTCCATTATTAACAAACTTTTAAAAACTATGACTACTAAATGACAGAGCCATGTTTCTTAACAATCTAACATTTGCGTTTTGTCTAAATTCTAAAAACTAAATTCATGAGTATGATAGATCTATATTTGCTGTTACTTATATTTGTGGAATCTTGGTGGGTACCATATAAGTATTCTGAATCTGAGAGAGTAATTTAATAACATTTTATACGACAATGTTTAGATCTGTTTTGGATTTTGGATCTGTTTTAGATAAAATTTCAATATATTTTTTTAATTGTGGTTGTGTAGCGTTTGTGCTTGGACATTCGCCATGGGAAACTGAATCCAGAAATAACAGATCTATCTCTGAGACAAGCGGTGGGCAGAAAATTGAAAGCAGACCCAGAATTGGCCGACAGAATTGAGAAAGAATGTACAGGCAGCTGCTCATGGGAAGGAATAGTAAGAAAACTTTGGCCTTATGCAGTGATGATAAATTGCAGAGCATCAGGACCAACATTGAAATCGTACTTACCCCGCATCAATTTCTACACTGGTAACCTCCCGATTTATTGTATCGCTTATGGTGTCTCCGAAGGAGGCCGCTTGGCCGTGGCAATCTCTCTGCAAAGACACATTTCAGATGAAGCTCTGTATACATTTCTGCCGGAAGTTGCTTTCTTCGAGTTCATTCCACTGCAGAAACTCAATGAAGATGAAGAAGGAAGCTTAGGAGGTTCCAATTTTGTGTATTCCTCACAGGAGATGAGCACAGTTGAGTTTGATGGCCTTAAAATAGGCGGATTTTATGAGCCTGTCGTCACCAATTTCCAGGGTCTGAATTTTCTCCTGTTAGCTTTTCTTTATCAATAAAGCATGCGCTTAATTTAGCATTGAGAGTTAAATATTCATGAAGGAATTCTGGAATTATATTTTTAGGCAAACCTACATTCTATGGACCGTAATTATGAATTTAGTTGTTTCATTGCTGATTGACAAATTAACAAACAGAGATGAATAATTTTATGTTTTTGTAATGACACAATTTCTAATCCATGATCAGGACAGTGCTCTGTCGACTTGTATAAGCGTTAAGGTTTATCCTTTCTAAGTTGCGATCTTATTCGCATTTCCTTTCATTGTAAGGTTTTATTTGTTTCACTTGAGAATTCCAAACATTTAGAAAGTGGGTAAAGGTCCTGCATTTAGGTAGTGCTACCATTTACTATTTAGTATTTACCCTTTGTTCTGCGTTGAAGTTTAGGAACTAAGGAAAACGCACTCTTCTATCCGCATATTATACTGAAACTTTCATGCTGGATTAACTGATTAAGTGCTGAATTTTCGTTAATTTTGTTTAATAAATTGTAGAAACAATCAGAAGTTTTAGTTTGCCATAATTTTCCAGTTTACTACACACGTCTTATTAACATTCTATGGGATGGTGTTGCATTTGTGGAAACCGAAACAGGTATATACAGATTCTCAGACATTATAAAAATCAAAGGCTTCAAAGGGGAAGAGCCCCATATTCGAAATCGTCTGCAGAAAAGATGCAGTACTCAGCATCTTCTTTGACAAAACAGATGAAGCAGAGCTGCAGACGATCATGGAATAAGCATCTGGATTTTTGCAGAAGCATGGTCTGAGCGTAGCCGACTACACCAGCAGTGCCAATTTATGGTGTAGCCCCGGATACTACGCCATATTTTTAGAACTGGGGATGCCTCAAAATGGCGGACAAATGCAGACAGAAGAAGAACAGGACATGGTTTTGCAGGAATGCTGCAGAATTATAGATGGCTCATTCGGACATATGTATAACAAGGGCAGAAAATTTGGCAACATTGGAGCGCTACAATTATGCATACAGCAGACTGGCACATTCCAAATGGTTCTAGAAGAGAAGCTTAGCAAAGGCGCCTGCATTTCTCAGTACAAGCCTTCCAAAGCCATGGCATGGGCATCTGAGCTTATTACTCATATTATTAAACCCAGAGTTGTGAAATCTTATACATCTGATCTGCGTGAATGGAACATCCTCCCTTGTACAAATCTTACATTAAAGAACAACAAAAAAGGTTAAATTACACAAATATCGAGAATTCAGTTGAGTGTACCTTACCTTTAATGGGTTTTCATTTATGCTTTCCTTTAATTTGGTGCCGCAGAGTTTGGAGACTGAATTTTTAATTCTCTCTTGGAGAGATGGCAAACTCTGCTTAATAGCTTCGAATCTCTGTTTCTGTCTTCTAAAATTTCCCGCACATGTATATTGCAAACCAATTCTGGCTGTAATTGCCATCTTATTTCATCGATAAAAAATTAAAAAATTATGGGTTCCTTTACTGAAATTCTTTGTCCCAACTGCCTTTACTATTTAGCATTCTGTAGTGCATCTCTCAAGGTGCAACGGTAGAGTGCAACAATTGTATGGAAAGGTGCTTTCACTAAGTGTTGGTTAATTTTGTAAATAAGGCCAGAAGAGTTAATGGTTCGTAGCAGCCAACAAAAAGGGTATTGTTGAAGTAGAAAAAGGTTAGTCAAATTTACAGGCCTTAGTTTCATTGTGCTTGCTTACCGAGTTGAGAAATTCATATTCCTCCCTTACAATATGGATACCTTTCTTGCATTAACAAGGCTCTGGTAAACCAATTTGATATTTTAAAATAATTTTGGCTAATTTTGGCTAAGAGGCCACGTAATGATATTCATCCTTGACATTCTAAGAAAAGGTTCATTAATGCTAAATATAATATTTTGTTTGTATTGCTTTAGGGATAGGCTATTGATAATGCTAAATAATATTTCGTCCATAATAGAATTTGCAATAGGGACTCATATTAAATCTAAATACATCACAACTAATAAATATGTATATGTGATTTAACATATATACATCACAACTAATAAATATGTATATGTGATTTAACATATAATGATGTATGAAGCATTTGTTTGTGATTGGTATAGATTAAGCTAAATCACAGGAAGAGTACTATGTTATGTCTGTAGGTGGCATTTTTGGAAAATAATCTGTAACGTAAAAACTACATTTGAAAAATTGGATTGAAATATACCTACAAATAGAATCTTTTTAATTTCTTATGTTTAAATGATCTCTTTATGCAACAATTGATGATCACTATCTTAGTTATATATTTATTATATATATATCTATAATTTGGCTAAGAGAATCCTCTTCATTAACAAGTAATAATGTATTTAAATCATATATTTCATGACATCTCTACCAAGAACAAGATTTGGTTATCAAATTTTTCATAATCACAGAATCAAGAAAAAGAAAATTGGTAATTAAAGATCACTAGGTATCATTTTTCTTTTAATGTTAGAAATAGTGTGAAATTACAAGTCATGGGTTTCAAGTTTAAGTCTAATTTTAATTAGTTTGCTTTGTATTTGGGGTTAAAATCATCTAATAATTTATATTTCTTAAGGTTACAAGATCAAAAATAACATAAAATATTTTTCCAATTAAAATTTTTTTTGGGATAAATTTTTTTGAGTTAAGAATCTTTTTGGTTAAAATTTGTTTTAGTTAAAAAAATTTTTAGGTTAAATTTTTTTAGTTAAAATTTCTTTTGGTTCAAAAATTTTCGTTTTTAGTTAAAAATGTTTTAAGTATTTTAGTTTAAGTTTTTTTTTTGTTTAAAAATTTTTTGATTTAAAAATTTCATTAGTTAAAAATTTTTATGTGGATCATGTGTAGTAGCTAAAGAGAGTTAACAGAAATCGAACAAAATGCAAAAAAAGCAAAGAAACTACAAAACATAAAAGAAGCTACTAAACATGAATGACAAATAAGATAGCAATGAAAGACATCAAAAGCAACACAAAGTGTTTCTGGGGAATTTTACCCTTCATTAGTGTGCCTTGGATGCTTGATGCATGTGAAAACATGGATGGTTGCAGACAATTTATAGGAAAAACATGATCCTTTCAAAAAAAAAATAGTAGGCACATGTTGGAAAGAGAAAAAATGACAACCCTCACATTTTGCTAATGTGAGGGTGAGCCAATAGTTTAAAGATGAGATAATCAAAATATCAAAATTGAATCTTCAACAACATCAAGAATCTCTATAGTTTAAAAACTTCCTTAATAGAAACAACTTGGAGAAGAGTAGTTTCATGTGAAGCAAAAACTTTGTGTAGCATCATTCAATCAATTGGATGTACTCTATCATCAACAATTTAGTCCAAAAGAGTCTAAACATTGATGAGTTGTGTTATTTTGATGAAGCTAAAGTTAGATGGGCTAGTAGAAGCACTAGAAGAAATAACAATAATGATAGAATTATCACTACTAGTCTTGGATCTAGAACTTAAGCAAACTCATTGATGCCCAACAAGAAGATCTTAATTGAGCACAAAGTCTAGAATTGAAAGGTTCTAAACTCAATCTTCACCCAACAATTATGAAGAGAGAAAAAAAAAATTTAGTTAAAAATTTTTATATGGATCACGTGCATCAACTAAAGAGAGTTGGCAAAAACTGAACAAAATGCAGAAAAAGCAAAGAAAGTGCAAAATATGGAAGAAGTTACTAAACATGAATTGCAAATGAGGTAGAGATGACAAATATCAATAATAGAATGAAGTACTTTCAAGGAGTTTTACCTTTCATCAGCATGCCTTTGATGCTAGATGCATACTAAAAGCATGAATGATAGCAAACAATTTATAGGAAATCCTTTCAAAAAGAAAATAGTGGACATATGTTAGAAAGAAAAAAAATTAGTGGGCACCTATTGGAAAGAAAAAAATAGTGGACTTGCTTGGCTTTATCAAGAATGTCATCTCAAACATGATTACTTATTGAAGAAATTCATAAAAGGTTTGTATTTTTTATTGTTAGAAACAATTACAAGTTTTCTTGTTGGACCCCTACAACGACTTATACATTTGGGGTTTTCTTTTTTTCATTTACCAAAATATTACAACCCTATTTTTTTTCTTAGCAAGTTGGGGCCCTCCTCTTCTATTTATTCTTCACACTTGTTGCTCATTCTTTACTTTGTAGCATTGCATGATTGTAAAACACACTGATATGAAGTAAATTCCTCGAAAACATTTTGTGTTACTGCAATGACTAAAATAAATTTTTAGCTTTTTTCTTTACTACTTCTTTCCTTAGTCTAGAATTTGTCACTTTGTTCTTGCACTTTTGGTCTTTTCTATCATGTGTATTTTTAATAATTCTTATGGTCTTTTCTATCATGTGTATTTTTAATAATTCTTAAATGCATAAGATCTTTTCATAAACTTAAAAAATTTCTATTTTTTCTTGTTGCCTAGAAAGATGAATCTTGTTGTTTTAGATATTTTTCCTAGTTCCTCATTTTTATAGCTACCTCCTACTTCTTAGGAAGTGACAACTACATAACAAAGTGTAAAATCTTTTAGAAAATGATCTCAAATGTAGGATTTCGCAAATCACTATATGAATCTACTTTTAGGTTCGTGTCATGTCCACTTCCCAGCCCTCATAGATCTACTTGGAACATCATAAGATTCCTTGGATGAGTCTTCCAATCAATTGGTTCTCAAATTTTTAGTACAATATCATGACATTTATAATAAGAACTATGCCCCTCTTATTTGCAAATTAGATTTTAACCAAATCATTGAATGTGAGGGTTCTCTTAAATCCTATACTTGGCTTTACCAAGAAGATCCAAGTCTCTAGAGCATCATCTCAAACATAGTCACTTGTTGGAGAAATCCTTAGAAGCTTCATGCTTTTTTTATTAGGAATAATTGCAAGTATCATTGCTCCATCGCATAATGGCCTATATGTTTGGGATTTCATTTTTGTTATTTGTCAAAACATGACAACCCAATTTTTTGGCAAGTTGGGACCCTTCTCTTCTATTTATTCTCAACATTTGCTACTCATTTTTCACTCTACAACATTTCATGGTTGTAAAACACACTATTGATAGGTGAAATTTCATAAAAAGCATTTTGTGTTGGAATGAATAGAGTCAATTTTTAGCTTTTCACTTTATAGCTTCTTTGCTTAGTGTAGAATTTTTAGTGTTGTTCTTGCACTTCTGGTCTTTTCTTTCGTGTCAATTCTCATCTTTCTTAACATATGGGATCTTTTCATAAACTTAGAATAATAATGAGGTATTAGCATAGTGGTAAGACACTTGATTTGGAAGCTTTAGGTTATGGGTTCACTTCCAATGGATAATGCTAAGTTGTATAAAGTTCTAATTGGACTAATATCTTATGGTGTAGCTATGTTTCACTTATTTTTGGTTCTAACACCCTCAAAAAGAACAGAATAGGTATTTTTTTTAAAAAAAATAAAATTAAGTAAAATTGATGAACTAATGTATATTTAATTTGGTATGAATCCCACTAGAAAAGTCATTTTTATAATTTTAGCTTATGGGAACTTTGTTCACCCACTTGGGAAACGTTGATCTCATTCAATTTCTATAAATACATACATGGAATGGCTTATTAGAAAACATCAAAGAAATCCTCTCCAATAATGTCCTATTGCTTCTTAAAAAATACAATCGGAAAATCATAAAATGTTGGAGCTTTACCATGTGCTAAACTAAAAGCTATGGTTTTGATTTCTTTCACTATAATTTCTAATTTTAGAATACTTTAATGTGATTATGCTACAAGATAAGGAAGGTGCATACTACAGGCCTCAAAGGATTCCTTGCTAAAACTTTAAGAAGGAAAAATTGAAAAAAAAAAATTTGCTAAAAAAATTGTTAATAGTCTCAGGATTTGTAATGATAGAATCATTTATATAAAGTGATTTCAGTTTAAGTACTTGATCCATTCCTTTTAGAAATTTAAAGCATTTCTTGTAAGGTTGATATTCAAATTTTAGCCAATACATGCAACCTTTAGTGAGAGCACTTTTAGCTTCAAAAGCATTCCAACATTGTTTAGCATAATGAACTTTAGCCAAGGTCTTTTGAGTTTCAAAATCAAAGGGATTTTAGTCTAAAAGAATTTGCATTTTCTTGATAGATTTTGCAATATCTTCTTCAACTTAACACTTATGCTTAGCAAACTGCTTTTCAAACTATTTAGCATAATTTTTAATAAATTGAGTTTTTATATAGCTACGATATCAGATGTCCGATATTGAAGCTGCAATATTGAATCCCTAATATCGAGGCACAAGCCACAATGTTGGATATTTGATATCACAGACACATGCAAGCCTATAAACATGACAATTAGGTGCATGATCTAAATAACAATTTCATTCCACATTAGTAAAATTCTATTAGTCTATGTTCTTAATTTTAGTACTTATCACTTAGTAGTGTACGCCTGCAGTGTAGTGTGAAGTGATTGTATGGAGTCTTTATTTGAGCATCTTGTACATGGACACAAGTATGAATGGATATAAAGATTTATATTACTTTTCACCATTTGATGATTCATGTTTTACAGGGCCATGATATCAAGTATTCAATATTGAGGCTATGATGTCGAGTATTTGATATCGGGGCATAACCTTTGATGTCAGGGATCTAATATCGCCCCTTCCATGTTAGCCTATAAATACCACACTTGGGTACATGGTTGGGATAGATAGATATAGACATAAGAAGATAGATTCATAGATTTTGATAGATTTCAAGTTTTGTTAGTTTCTAGTGCATGTCGTAGTGTGATGTTAAGTGATTGTATGACATCCTTATTTGAGTGTGATGTACTTGAACATGTTACATTTTCAACAATAAAGATCAAGATTACTTTCATCATTGTAGCATCCACTTAGCTTTATTATTGTTAATTGCTTAAATGTTTACTATTTTCCTTAGTTAATGTTGTCATTCATTGCATTTTATTATTTCTGTCTTTAAGTAAAATGAGTACAACTAATCATGAGTGCTTAAGTGTAACTACTTGATAACCCAGTAGTTTTATTGTTTGGTACACCTAGTAATGATACTCTTGGTAACCCCAGCAGTAGTTGCATGAAATCCAAGGCATGTACGAAAGGTTAGGAATAGATACTTATCACACGTAGGCTAGTTAGACTTTACTTTCCATTAATTAGATTAAACAATTAATTTCTTTATCATCATTAGGAGTAGCTTAGGGCCAAACAACATCAAAAATCATATGCCTCACTCTGGACTAAACCATACGTGATAAAGCTACCACTAGTCCAAGTGGGAAGACAAAAAATTGTGATAAAGGCATAATGATTTAAATGCACAACTAGTCCCATCTATGGAATTTGATCGGATCGTGCATTAACACTTGTGATTCGTATGGTTGGGCATAGGGGTACCTAGTTGCTCATCATTGGTGTCGTTGGGGATGGTGCTAGTTCTTTAAATTAGTTATATTATACATGATCACTGTAAATGCATTCACAATTTATCTTTCAAATAATATCAAATCACACACATAATAAACCAAAAATAATGTATCTTTTACAAGGAAGAAATAATGCATTATATGGCAAGAATATTCATTCGAGAACTAATGGGATATATGTTGAAGAACATTAGAGTGACCAACCTCATGCAGGGGTTTCATATGTTCATGACCATCCTGACTACACTCAAGGACTACATTCACTTAAGGTAGACAACCCTAGAGGAGATGAAGTAATTCTAGACTAGGTGAGGCCTTAAGGTCAAGGACCTTCTCAAACCTAGAAAAGACAAATCAAGGGACCCTGGGGAACACCATAGAAGCCATGGAAATCCTGCCAGTTTCTTTTTTGCCTCTTCCTCTTCAAAGTTGAGTTTTAACAAATATGAACGTAGGTATAGAGACAAAGCTCCACTATTGTAACGACGGAAAACGTCGGCAGCTGGAAATACCGACCGAAGTTCCGTGTACACAGCCTTAACCACGGATCCGCGCGAGGGCTAAGCTGGAAAAACGAATCCGCGGTGCCCTGAACGGTCTTGTCGATCAGACAGGGACTTACGGGTCAGTAAAAGCGATGACGATTCGATTACGAATTTTCGTGCATGTGTCGTGATTTTGATGCGAGAGACCGTAAACGGAGCGAGATAACGATGTAAACAGATCGCTGCGAAGATAACGTTAAAAGCAAAGAACTAAGAAGACCGGGAAGACGCTGATTCAGGAGAGAAAACGGAGTGGCAGGTTGCAAAGATCAAAGATCTATGTCTCAATGCTGGATCTGGTAAATGTTTGCGTGTGTATTACGTTACAATGGGAGACGACTCCCCAATAACTGAATAGAAGTTGAGCACAAAACAACAAGAAAACTGTCTGAACAGAAATCCGATCTACCTTGTAGGCCAAAGCTTAGGCGCGGAAATGGTCAAGCTCTGAAGTCTATCGATCTTTTGAGCGACAGGACCTGCTAACTGGGCAAGACGCCTCCGTGTTTCCTGTTCTGCTTTTCTGCTTCGAGTGGATCTGCTGTTTGGGCTTGGGCTTGCGGCGGTCGTCAGGAGGTTGCTCTTGTTTCTCTGTTCAAGGTAATAACTGTATCCTTGCTCAGTGAAATGCTCTTGTCCTCTTGATTCGCTGCCAACAAAAGCGAGAAGTGCTCAGGTGCTCTGGTTTGCTCTGTTGTTGCTTTCGTCCTTTTTTTCTGTCTGTCTGTCGTGTCCTTTTTTTTTGATACATTTGTCAACCGGGGTATTTGTAAGCCGTGATACATGAAACTCTGATGA
>MNCI01007983.1:4829-15159 GCA_015680685.1 Gnetum montanum
CAAAGGCCATTGTTCAACCATTAATACGCAATTGTCTCTTAATGGCCTTGACGTTGAGTGTTGCGTAAGGGTAGGGGGATTTAGGATTTGACTCCTCTATGCTGCCATCTGGAAATGGCAGGTTGGCCCAGGCTAGACTATCGTCATTGATGTCAGTTTGTTGAGGGATTTGGGGATAGGTTTGATATCAGATGTTTCTATCTCTGAACCCCACTCTTCTTCAATGTTGTTGACAGTCTTGGGGGTAATCTCATCACTGTGTATTATAACCTCCCCTCCAGCGTAGGGTAGGTGTATCTCCTGATGGATCGGCGACGAGACCGCCCTCAGCTGGGCTAACCACGACCTCCCTAAGATCAGGTTGAAGCCGGGCATCTCCTCAACGACTAAGAACGTGGCTTCCGTTGGGAATTGATTCCCCGCCACAAACTCAATACGCACCGTCCCCTTGACCTGAACCCGTGCTCCATTGAATGATTTTATGCAGGCTGTCGTCGAGGGAGTGATCTGGTCGACCAAACCCAGCCTATCCACGATGGAATAGGGAACGACGTTAGCAGCTGCACCATCATCCACGTGCACCCTCCGGATCCGGTACTGGCCGACCCGAATAGTGATGAACATGGGCTCAGTCATTACTTGACCTTTCTCTGGATCATCTTTAACAAACTCGTCCAGAAAGGTCAACGAGGTAGGCTTAGGTGTTTCAGCTTCAGGAGGAAACATGATAGCGTGTATCGCTTCCTCTTCCGCCGGCAGGCTGGCATCCACTGATATGGACGTCAACATGCGTACCATAGCCTCGCGGTGTTCTCGAGAAGTCATCAAGAGGTCGTACAAGCTCAGCGTTGTGTTCTTCTGCTTGAGATCTTGTTTAACCTGCGTGAACGCATCGAGGAGGTTTACCTCCCTTGTCCTCCTCCGTCCGACAGGATGGTTTACCTCCCTTGTCCTCCTCCATCCGGCCCAAGAGACAGATCTCTCGAGATGAAGCGATGTCAGTGGGAGGGTTGTTTTGTTTTCTGACAAGAGAAGGTGGCTGCGTTTCTGCACCCTTGGCCTATTTTTGAGGCATAGACATAGGTACAGAGGCCAGGGGCCTAGGCTTAGGGAAGCCAAGCGTAGAGTTATCTTTCGTCGCGCTATCTCCGGTATTCTCCTCCTTTCGCTTGGGAGTCGATGACTGATAGTGCTGGTTGGAGGTCTGCCCCTGCGTGAGAGGAGCAGCCTGTGGTTTTGGCGCCCTAATGATGAAGGGTGCTCTCGGGGTGGGCACAGCCGAAGGCGCGGCTTGGGTAGTAGCATGTGACTGAGGTCGTACCTGAGAAGGCGCCCGTATGATGAACGGCGGCCGTGAGACCCCACCTACTGCCGAAGAAGTAGTCGGCCCCCTTTGTGAGCTGGCGGGTACACGTAAAACAAAAGGTTGTTTTGGTGGTCCTTTACGCTCACTGTCCGTACTTACCACAGTGATTGTATAAGGATCGTAGCTTGTGTTTAAGGGATCCTTGTATACATGCAATGTTTGGTTTTCTGGTTACTGTCTAGTTTCAGATGACCTTCATCGATCATGCGTTGAATATCGTCCTTCAACGCCTAGCAATAATCCATGTCGTGACCACACATCTGGTGGTAGTCACAGAAACGATCCAGCCTGAAAGATCTCGGAACTGCCGGCTCGTTAAGCAGAGCTAAACAGGGGTCCTTCAGCAATTCATAGTGACGCCTGTGACGCTTCAGGGCCTCCTCGGACATCTTCTTAGGTTGAATGTGTCCTGCCGCTAACAGTTGTTTTAGCAGTTCATAATGTTTCACGGGTAAAGCCGTGTATTTTGAACGATCTTTACGCTCAAAATTCGACTTTGGCTGGGGGGCCTGTTCAAGGGCAGCCGTGGCCTGGCTGGTGTCGACGCTATCCGTGGTCTCCGACGGTGTTGTTGTTGGCGTCTTCTTGTTCTTGCTTTTCGCATTCTCAGTCAGCGCACCTACAGTCGTTGTCATTGCCTTGCCTTTGTCCTTGGCTTTGTTATGTCCATTTTTGTAGGCAGCATACGCCGGGTCTTTGCTGGCCTCTGCGGCATCTTGGATGCTCCAGACCTGTGCGAAGGCCTGACGTAAGTCACCAGGGGAAAGGTAATACAGCTTCGACTTAATAAAGTCGTTGACTGCTCCCTTGAATATAGCCAGCAGGTGGGAGTCCGCAATCGGATCACGGATCTCATTCAAGGTAGCATTCCAACGCTGTATAAACTTTTAGACTAGCTCGAGCGGGTCTTGTTTCACCCCCATAAGCTGTTCCAACGTGACTTCCGGCTTCATGTTGTATTTGAATCGGGTCACAAATTGAGTCAGCAGCTCTTCCAAGGTTGAAATGGAAGAGCGTGGGAGGGCTCTATACCAGTCTAAAGCCTTCCCCGTCAATGACATCGCGAAGACTCGGATTAAAGTGTGCGGCCACTGTTGTAACAACAAAGATTCAGACCTGAAGGTGGCTAGATGGGTGTTGGGATCTCCCTCTCCATTATACTTGGTAAAATGGGGGAGGGACATCCCTGGTGGCAACGACAGCATGGGGACCGCTGGATTGATCGGATCATCCTGATAGAAGTCCATGATCTGAATGGTATCAGATCCAGCGGTCTTGAGGCGTCGCACCTCCTCAGTAAGCGTCTGGATAAGCTGGAACGCTTGGTCTAGACCTGTTAAGGGAGGTGTCTGTGCAGCAGGGACAGGAGGTTGGACTGGGAGGGCAGCCCTAGGAAACTGAAATGCTGGGTGTGGTTGGCTAACCGCTGGTGGAGCAGGAATTCCTGCCGGCTGGGGGGCCTGCGAGGACCACCATCCCCCTGCTTGAGACGAAGGGTTAACTCCCGCCTGCTGGATAGGATAACGATAAGTATATTGAGGAAACACCTGCGAAGATTGTGCCGTAGGTGCGACCGAGGGCTGTGCACCGTACACGGCAGACGGGTGATGTTGCGTAGCTGGGTTGATCCATTGACCTGTTGCAGCATATTGCATAAAGGTCTGCTGTGGTACGGTTACAGTATTTTGCTGAGTCGGCGGGGGCAGGAACCTTTGCGCTGAGCGAGTTGTCGGTACAGTATGAGCCTGTACCTGAGGGATGTACTGGGGCTCGGTGGTCGCCGGGATCACTACCGGAATGCTAATTACGTGGTGGGACGGACCCACCCCTGCGTTATGGTGCGGTTGTTGTGTTTGCAACCCGGACGGCTGCGCATTGGCCAGCGGAAAGCCAGGGATGTGCGTCTGCGTGGTCACGGCTGAGTCCAGAGAAGCTGCCTCTCCGTTGAAAGGAAACAATGGATTTACATCCGTGTGGGGTGGCAGAGTATGGAACGAGTGTTCCGACAGGGCCGCGAATTCGTCCTCTGCCTCTTCCTCCCGCTGGGGTTCTACCACAGGTTGTGAAGTCTGGCCTCTGGCCATGACCAACTGTGCCATAATTTCATGTTGGTGCTCGGTCAAGGGGATTATGTCATAGGCCGTTGGCTTAAAATCATGACCCCCTCGATGGAGCGCTTCAAAGTTTCGCTTTGCCTCCCGCTCGGCTCGGCTAAGAGCCAGCCTCGCCTGGATCTTAACGCATATAAAATTGTATTCTTCAGGGGTTATGGCCGGAAAGATAGGCTCTTTCCCCTGAAGCCTCAATGATCGGCGCAATGGTCCCTGAGGTCCCGTTGCACCGGGGGCTGGTCCTGTGACCACCGTAGGATTCACAGGCGCGACACCCAGATCGAGGGTAACCATGGCGGTTGTGTTTGAGTAAAAAGAGTCCATTGATCAATGAAATCGAGAGTGACTGATAATCGGATCTAAAAGCGAATGGCTGGCAACAAACGCACAAAAGGCTTTCTACCCTGTAGGATTTCAAAGAAATCGTCCTTGCGACCGATCTATACCACGCGATTAACCGTAGACTTCCCTAGAGGTATTACGTCTATGGTTTAGGGTATGGATCTCTAACAGGGTTACCCGAAATATTCGGATCGGAGCCTGAAGGCCCTCCTTCTAGCGCCAGAAAACTGTAACGACAGAAAATGTCGGCAGCTGGAAATACCGACCGATATTCCGGCGTACACAGTTTTAGCCACGGATCCGCGTGAGGGCTATGCTGGAAAAACGAATCCGCGGCGCCCTGAACGGTCTTGTCGATCAGACAGGGACTTACGAGTCAGTAAAACAACGTAAAGCTCGTAAAAGAAAACGATTTGATTCGAGGGGCCGTAAAACAAAGGGAAAGCGATGTGATCGGATTGCGACGGCGATAATGCTAAACACGATGAAAAGAGGCTGGCAAAAGAGAAACACGTAGCTTCAAGATTTACGCTTTGACTTACAAATGTATATTTCGTATGAGAAATTACACTGGGGAATCCCCGATTACAGGATGTGAAACAAGCACAAAATGACAAGCAAAACGGTCTAAACAAAAGTCCGATCTACCTCGTGGGCTAAAGCTGAGATGCAAGGCAGGCCAAGCTTTGACGTCTAACGATCAATTGTTTCTGATTGATAGAGTCTTTTCAGCAGAACGATTACTCCTGTCACCGGTGCTCAGATCAACTGTACTCTGCTTCGGCTGTAAGGCGATGATATCCACAATTGCCAAAGCGCTGTTCTCTGTATCTCTGCTCCAAAGTGATAAGTGCTCTGGTGCTCAGAAATAGGCTTTTCTGCTTCTCTGAGTTCTTTTTTTGCTAACCTGAATTTTTGCCAACCCCTGTATCTTTGTTAACTAGGGTATTTATAGGCCGCGACACTTCGCGGAGAAGGCGCAACCTTGATGATGTGGGCTCCAGATATTGCGGGCCCTGCTGGCATGATCTTTTAAGTCATACTGTGACTACGCCCAACACGCTTGTTTGCGTGTTGTGCGTGTGAGAAGTAAGCAAGTGTTGAGCGTGCTTTAATTGTTTTCAGGCTGGATTACACTCATTCGCATTGCGTTGCATATATGAGCGTAGTCTGGTAAAAATAATAAGCTCAGAGTTGCTTTACGCTCACTACGCAGTTGCGCGTAATGAAGCGTAAGCAATGCACAATTTTACGCTCACTACGCAGTTGGGCGTGTCAGAGCGTAAAATGATGTGTAAATTACGCTCATCATGCCGCCGTGCGTGACGAAGCGTAAGTAATGTATGCCTCACGCTCACTACGCAGCTACGTGTATGAAGCGTAAAACGATGAGCAACTTGAATGATAACATACGCAATGATACGCACCGCTGCGTATCGAGCGTAAAAACAAGTTATGCATGCGCTGGGAGGAAAAGCATCAAACTGTTGTGCTTCTTTAGACTCTGCCTTTGACTATTTTGGAGCTTATTACACTCATCACGCTGCCATGCGTAATAGAGCGTAAACTTGTCTTGGAACGAAGGTGGAATGCGCTCTTGCTTGAATTGCGAACCTTTGCCTGAGGCCGACCCGTAATTTTCACGGTGTTTCACGCCCTATGAGGTCTAGTCCCCATCATTGGAAGGGCCACGTGATTTGCATTCGATGCAGGTCTACAGGTGCTATGTGTATGACATTTGCGTATCTCTAGCACGTGTCACACGTCTTGACTTTCAACAAGCAGTCACGCTCCATGTGGGGCCAGTAGTACCCTAGGCATCTGATCTTTGCAGCCATAACCCTAGGTGCTATGTGTCCACTGCAGAGCCCCTCATGCACTTCATTAACTACCTTCTGTGTCTACTCCCCACCCACACATGCTAGCAATATTCCATCATAGGAATGTTGGCATAGGGCATCATTTCCCATGAGCACATATTGCTGGGCACGCTTACGGATTGCATCTCTTTGGGTAGATGTTAATCCAACTGGGGGTTCGCCATGCTGTAGGTAAGCCTTAATGTTAGCATACCATTCCTGGGTATCCACAGCACTGACAGAGGCCACATGTTTTGCTTGAGTGATATGCTCTGTGCATTTGATAATTGAAGTTGGCAGGTTTGCCAAGGAATGTGATGGAATGTTTAACGCAAGGGTAGCTAAGGCATCTACCACAGTGTTCTCATTGTGTGGCACATGTTGCACATCTGTGGTCACAAATTTCTTAAGCATTTGCTAGGTCGTAGTAGGGTTGTAGGTGTGTAGCCTTGTAGGTGTAGACCTCGATGATTTGATTCATGACTAGTTGTGAATCTCCCTAGATTTCCAGGTGTTGTATGTGCAATGTTTGGGCAGTTAAGAGACCTCTGAGTAGCCCTTCATATTCTGCCACATTGTTGGTGCACAAGAACGCAAAACAATAAGCGAATGGATTCATTTCCCTAGAGGGGAATGTGATGACGGCAGCTGCGCTACCTCCTCGCGTAGTTGACGCACCGTCGAAGTGTAAAGTGGCTTCGAGATGTGGTGAGACACAGTTGACATTTCTAACGTGTTCGTCTGGGAATTCAGGATCTATGGTGGCCTGGTCATCGACAGGCGAGGCCGTGAGTTGGCTTGCTATGGCTTGATCTTTCGTCAACAATTGACTTACATAGTGTAAATCAAACTCTGTTGTTATTGCCTTCCATCGGGCTATCCTACTACTTTCGTGTAGGTTGTTAGTAATAGCCCGAAGTATATTGCTTTTGCAAATGATGTTGGTTGTACTACGGAATAGGTAATGCCTCCACTTTTTTAGTGCGAACACTAAGGCAAGATAGTTCCTCTCCATTTTATTGTATTTCGCCTTATGTGCTATTAGTGCATGGCTTAGGTAATACACTGGTATCTCAGAACTGTTGTCTCGCTTCTGACATAGTAGTGCTACGACAGATGTGTCGAAGGTGGTGAGGTAGATGAAGAAGGGTTTCTCCCTTTATGGAAGATGCACGGTCAGGAGATGTGAAAGCTCCTTCTTCAAGTCATCGAAGGCTTGCTGACACTAGGTTGTCCACTCAAAGTTAACCCCCTTCCTTAGAAGATGTTGCATGGGGTGTAACTTGTCGATCAACCTTGCTATGAACCTTTGAATGAACTATACTCTACCCTACAAACAACATAGTTCCTAAAGGTTTGTGGGAGGTGCCAGGTTGACAATGGCCTTGACTTTGTCAGGGTCCACCCATATTCCAGCCTCCGATACTACGAACCCTAACATGCATCCAGTCTTCACCCTGAAGACATACTTCTTAGGATTGAGGTGCAGGTCGTGCATTTGGCAGCACTTGAGGACTATTCCTAGGTCACGTGGATGATCAGCTGCCTCCTTGGACTTGATGACTATATCATCCATGTAGTCATTTAACGTTCCTAGGATGTAATCACTAAAGATGTAGATCATGGCTTCTTGGTACGTTGCCCCAGCATTTTTGAGCCTGAAAGGCATCATGGTATAGTAGAAGGTACCCCATGGGGTCATAAAGGTTGTTGATAGCTAGTGCTCTGGGTTAATGCAGATTTGGTTATATTTGGAGAAAACATCCATAAAGGATAGTAGAGCATAACCAGCTGTGGTGTCGATGAGCTGATCGATGCTTGGGAGTGGGAAGTTATCCTTGATTATTGCTTTGTTCAAATCCCGGAAGTCTATACAAATGCGTATTCCTCCCGTTTTCTTTGAAACTATGATGATGTTGGACACCCACTCTAAGTAGTCAACCACGCAGATGAAACCAGCTTGGTATAGCTTGGTGATTTCATCCCTCACAGCTAGTATGATTTTCAGTTTAATTTTTCCAGCCTTTTGCTTGACTTCCTTCATGCATGGTTCTAGGACAATGTTGTGCTGAATCAGCCGCGGATCTAGACCCGACATGTTACTATACGACCATGCGAAGGCACTGATATTATCTTACAGAATCTTGGCTATGCTATTGTGCATTCATGCATCTAGGAGGGAGATAAGTTTCAATGTTTTTATCTCCCCCTTGGACGTGGTGACGGGCATCTCGATGAGAGGGTCCTCAGTCACATCCTTGGCCTCTAAATCTAGGGCTTTGATTAGATGCTTGGGCCAGTTTGGGGATGCTTCTAAGGTTGCTATGGTGCTAGCTTTGGTCAACCCCCAGTGGATCATGTTGGGGTTCAACTATCTCACGAGCTTGCCCTATGGACTTGCCATTGTTAACGGCGTGGAGAGATCGCGATGGACTTCTATCTCTTGCTCGACCTATGAACATGAGACAAAAGCCTGGTTAAGAGGCGTCTGTTGGCAAAGACTGTGTATAACAAAAATTTGGAAAGTCACAACAAGATGCAACTTGCAAAGTATGATGATGTAAAGATTAAAGTTTGCTAATTTAAGATCATGGCGGACCATCAAGGAATGAGAGTGTAGAACCACTAAGGATGTAAAAATGTCGTTGCAAGTGTGCAAAGCTGTGAAACCGTTAACATGCAAATGCCAAGCTACTATTTTAGTGTCGTTTCGGACTACCAGATTGTAACATGTAAAATTTTAACATGCAGAATGATGGTATGCAAAACAAGAAATGGCAAGTGTGAGCAATGCAAAATCGTTAAGATAAACATGCGGACTGCTTACATGAGATTGTTAGAAATGGCGACACTGCCAATGTGGAAATGTGAAACATCAAGAAGATGCAAAACCACCCATGTAATTATGGAATACAAATGTAACAGGTCCAGATTGCTAGTTTAGGATCTTTTCAGACCATTACAAGTGTAACTATGCTAGGATTGCTAGTTTAAATTCTTTTTAAAGCCATTGTGTTGCAATTGCTAGGATTGCTAGTTTAAGGTCTTTATAGACCTATAACGAAAAAAATATATACTTTTTTGTTCTCGGGAAAGCACATGACTGACTTGAATCGTCACTTTAATGCTAACAGTGTTATGATGTCATGGTGAGCATGCTACGCTCTGCATTAATTGGAGAGGGAGGGTGGCAAACTTCCCCATTTTGCCATCATGGCCATAAATAGGGATTAAGCCCTGGCAATTTTTCCATTTTCATTGTAAGAACGCAGAACTCACATTGAAGCATAAGGCGAATTTGGAGCATGAAGCGATTATGTCAACGATTAGCAAGGCAAATTTTCACAGCAAAAAGTGTGCATCTGTAGTTGAGACAATGGCTACTAATATCCATTTGGCGCTTGTGAAGGTCGATGAGGCGAAGAAGACCCTGGGGCGTGCAACACAAGCATGTGTTGTGACATGGAGGAGCACGACATTGACCCAATAGCTTACGCCTCCTCTACATTTTTTTATTTTTTGTTTTTTGCTATTTTTTATTTTTGTTTTGCATCCTATTAGCTTTGCATCTATTCTTGTCTACTTGGGTTTTCTGTTGTTGCATCATTTTGGCCCTTGCACCACTGTCGTCATCGTTTCGATCGTGGAAAATGCATAAACGTTGCATCATTGTTACATGCAAGACCACTTAAGCTACCACCACCACGGTTGTCATAACTGTCAGGGCTCGAGCAGTTTAAGTTACTTGACTTTTAAATGGTGTAACATAGAACTCTTAGAAGGCCTTAGCCATGTGTGACGTGATGGCGCAACACTTGTTTACTAGGGCATGTCATTAATTGTCTGTTACCACGCTAGGCTATTTTCATGCTCTTGCTATGCTAAGCTTTCATGCCCTTGCTACGCTACATGCAGGAAGAGAGTTGTGCTATGCTGCTACTACGTTGCGTGTATATTGCTTTTAGATATGATGCCATCATCTTGCAAATTGTGTTGTGCAGGGTGGGGCTAAGGCCTACGCTAATTGTTTTGGAGGTTAGAGCAGTCCTGTGTCACGTGGGCTACCTTGTGGCTAACATTCCTCCTTCCCATATATGTATGGGGGACCAAGGGATTTGGTTCAGGCCAAGGGCATAAGACTTCTTGCAATTTATTCTTGACCACTTCAGTGTGATCATTTGGTCCTTCCTAGAGGAGGTGGTGGTGGCTGTCGTAACAAAAGCCATTTTCCCTAGGGAAAGCTGAGGCATTTTGAGGTTCCTGATCGATGGGGCGATTACGAGCAAGTGGGGAAAAGGATCTAGTTAGCGCCCAATAGGGTTAACACACTTGGCCTAGATTTGGGAGATGGTCAAGTATGACTGCTACCACTACTTCAACACATTATTCCTTACACGTGTTGTGACAACATGCTTCCAAAACCCTCAAGGAACCATCTACATTGTTGGTGGATGAGATTTGCAACTTTGTTCTGCTATGCTTGTGCGACGTTGGCCATGGTGGCCTAATGCTAAGTGTATGCATTTGCTACCAAGTTCTTCCTTGATGAGAATGGTGTTTATGACCTACCGGATCTACTGACCATTGCACAACTAGCCCTACAGGATTTCTCTTTCACCCAAAACCTGCGGCCAGGCATGATTTGTCGATGC
>MNCI01007985.1:0-14600 GCA_015680685.1 Gnetum montanum
GGTAATGTGGCCTTATTTGAGACATCGTTGGCATTGATTTGGATAATGATGAGTGGCTAGGTACCCCTATGCCCAACCATACGAATCACGGGTGTTCACATGCGACTCGGTCAAATTCCGTAGACTGTAAGCACTTTTTCATACACTAGACCCTAACCAACAAAACCCTTTGTTAGAATGGTCATTGTCTTCCCAACCTCACTTGTGATGTTCTAGTGGCGATGGTTAAGTGAGATTGAGGCAACTAATTTTTATGGCTTTTTACTTTATCTTTTGGCATCTAATTAAGGTATGGAAAGTAAGGAATGAAATATTATATAATCTATAATTATCCTAATCTATATATTTAACTATTTTTAGCATAAGTATCCGATCCCATCTTCTGAGCACGTCTTGAGCATCCCCTAACCACTACTGGGTTACTAGATGTTAAGCGTCACTGGGTTGCCAAGCGTTGGATTTAGATTCGAGATGGTTGTACTTATGGTTTCTACGAACTATGAACAAGCGATAGTGATTAAAAAAATAACAAGCAAAACTTAAGTAATTATCAAAGCATAAAAATATTAAGCTATTAAATGCATTAAATGAGTAAGTCCAAATGTTGCAAGGAATGCTTGAAAGGCTTGTCTTTATTGCCATTCATGCTAATGGGCTCAAATACATCAGCACTCAAATAAAGAGCTGGACACCCTTCTTACACCTATTGCAGGCACCTGGAAAATATTCTAACTCTTGCAGAAACAAACTGCAAGAGCTTTGCTACAATTGACAAAAACGTTAATAAGTGTGGTAGGAGCCCACTTATTTATAAGCTGAAAAAGGTGCCACGTAAATAGGGCCATGTCGACGCATGGGAGGATGCGTCGATGGGATTGCGTTGACGCAGCCACGTATATGGGACCTCGTATACATGGCCTAGTAGATGCAATGACCATCAAATACTTCATCATACCCCCACAACTAAGTAAAAACTCGTCCTTGAGTTCCTCTTACAATTTGGAAGGTATGGACTTTTATTTACAACACACATGATTTGACACATATGATACACATACACGTATGCACACATGATGTACGAAGCACCCAAGTATACAGAGAAGGAAAAATTACAAAAATGGTGGTGTTCAGAGATAAAATTGAACATCTTGCCAGTCCTAGATTCTCTACTATATAGAAAGATGCAAAAATTGTTGAGAAGATCACACTGTCCCTAGTGGCGGTGGTTCTAACGGCCCTTCAGCAGCCTTTGGCCCATGTGGTGGCGGTGGCATGAATGATGGCTACCCCGCAGCAGCTGCAACTTTTGGAGGCAATCGGAAAGCCTCTAAAAGGGCCCTCATCTTTTCTTCCTTACTTCTAGGATCGTTCATTGTGCAGGTGGCTTCACTAATGTGTTTTGGGATAGGCACCTCCCAAGGGAATGGTAGCGTAGGGAAGGGTTCTTTCAAGTTGACAAACCAGGTTGTGAACTATTTCCATTCGATGTCGAACGCTCAAATTGATGTTTGTAGCTGTTGGTAGTCATTCATTTGATGGGCCAAGTTCTTTGCGATCGCACGTTGTCCTTCAAAACTCATGTGGAGGACCTTGAGTTCCGCATTTGTTGTTTCCAATTTCTTCTTTGTCACTTTGTGCACTTGGAACTCACCCTCGTATAAAGAATACGAGGCAGCCACTTGTTTCTCTAGGTCAGACTGTAGCCTCCTAGTTGTTAGCATAGCTAGGTTTGCATAGTGAAGGTTGGCAAGCTCCATATACTCTATAATTTCTTCAATCTGCAATTCCTTAAGGCAAATTTTAGCTTGATTGTAGGCATTCAACCCATCAAAGATAGGTTGCCATATCTCACCTCCTTCTTGGAGCTACTGGAGGACTTGGCTCATCTTAGCCTTTACGACTTGAATCTGTTTCTCATTTACTTCTTTTTACAATTCCACTTGGTCCCTGTAATGATTTTTAACTCTTTCAAATTTTAGGGCCTTGTTCTTCCAAGCAGCGATTTCGATGGTAGATTTCTATTGCAAGGTTTGAACCTCCTCCATGGACAGATTTCCATTCTCAGTGGTCAACCTTCTCACATCAATATTTACCCTAGCTAGCTCTTCTTGCTGTTGGTGAAGAAAATTTTTGATGTGCTCGTTTTCAGCACCAACATTATGCAGGCGATGGGCCTTTGCAGTCAACCTGACGTTCTCCTGGTGAATCTCTATTAAGTCCTTGTTTAAATGATATGCATGAGTGTCTACCAAGGACTTATCGAAGATCATTGACTCTCACTCATCCTCAACTATTTGCAGTTTGATTTGAAGCTATTGAAAAGCTTCATCACGGGTGAGCTCATGGTTGAGGAGAGCTGGATCGGCAAGTTGGGCTCTTAATTAAGCAACTTCTATTGACAAGTGTTGATAGTTAGCTTGATTAGCTTCAAGTTGCCCTTCCAAGATAAGGCTTTTGCCCCTTGCTGATAACAGCTTCGACTGGGTTGCAGTGATGTTGTCTGGAAGGTCAAAGACATCCGAAAGTGGTTGCCTGATTTCCACCAATTGATCCAATAGTTCTCAATGTTGTGTTGCATCAATCCTGCTACGTGAAGTTCCAGCGGCTGCCTATACATCTTGAAGTCCATGTATGTCTGGTACAGATGTTGTTGATGCATTAAGAGCCATAGCAATCATATCAGCAACCACTTCAGCCGCAATCTCCTGTCTTTAGTGCTGCATCACCAAGACCGTTGCCCCCTCACCATCTTCCAGGTGTACTAAGAAGGTAGTGGCATTTCCTGAGATTTTAGAGAATAGCTGTTGAGTGGATACCATTTTCTCTTAGACGCTAGGATTTGTTCTTGCTAGCACTTGCATTCAGGCGGTGGAGAGCATCAGCCCTACCCTTTCCAACAAACTAACTAATCGAGCCACTTGTTCCAGGTGGCTAATGGTAGGGTGATAGACCAAAGGTTCTTCTCCTCCACTGGTCCTTCTAGATTGCTCTTGCTGGCTCAAGAGCGATTGTCAGATTTCGCGGATGTGTTTTGCAATAGTTTGCAAACCCAACCTCATGATTTGTGCAGGTGGTGGAGGTGGTTTTTGCTCCTCCTTGGTGTGTGTAGTGGCAAGAGTCTTATTCTTCATCATTTCCCTCCATGAGGTAATCGGGACATGCTAGAGCATATCATTAGCATACCATGCTATCCCTGCCCATTTGCATAACTTTCTAATTAGGTAGGGAAAGGGAAGAGCTCATCTTCCACATTCATTTTCGGTGAACCTCTTTTCAATTTCTAAGAAAAACAACTGCGAAAGACTCATGGGAAATTTCCCACTTAGGGTGGCACACACACGAGCGGAGAAGGCTATGATTTTGCTGGATCTTACTGTTGGGTTTAAGTGGTAAGACGTGATCTTTGAATACACCCTCTCCACGGTGGTTAGAGAACCGAACTCCTTGTGGTCTACCCCATAGTATCGTTTGCTCCAATCCCCTTTTACCTCAGGGTCTACTTATTTGGGGATCTTCGCGACATTTGCTCCAGTCTTTGGCAACCCCAGAGTTTGCACTATTGCTTCTGTAGAGTAAGAGACATAGATGTCCTTAATTCTTACTCTGGACCTCAGTTGTCGATTTGTCCAGAAGAGATAGGTCTATCCTAAGTACCATTCACCATTGGTTGTGATGATTGGCCAGATAGGAGAATTTTTCAATTGAAGCCTCATGTCTTCTGGTGCATTTTTGAGAAATGGTCCAAAGTTTAACTCTTGTAGGACCATTTGTTGCACTTCTCGTGGCTTGATAGCATCAAGACAAGCTTGAGTCAGTGTGACCTCAAGCCATGGCACTATCCTGGGAGTTTCATCCCCTTACGATTTCCTGCTGGGAATCACCTCTTTGAGAATCTGATGGACAGATTCCACATCAGGTTCTTCGCGGAGGGGGCCAATTGCATGAGAGCCCTCTACGTGCTCTGGTTGCTACATGCCTCGTCCCCTTCCCATTCGTGGACGCTTGTCCCTAGGTTGTGATGGTCCTTCGTCCCTTGGATGCCTTCGTTTTTGTGTCATTTGCAATCAAACATAACCTCCCATTAGACTCTACATAAGTAGCTCAAAATGGCCCTTGTATACCTTCTCAGTTTGACTAGGTTATGATGTTGGCATGACATTCTATTGAATCCCTTGGAGTGTTAATTGATGGGTTAGAGCCAAAAACAATAAAGGGTAAGTTGGAGTTTAAACTATTGTTTTTACTTCTTCCCTTAGAGTTGCAAAGTCTTAGTTAATTAATTAATTAATTAATTCATTATAAATGGGCTTCACCCCCCACGACCAAGAGCATACCTCCGAGTGCGTAAGAGGGCAAGGATTGGTTGATGCGAATGTGTGATGGAATGTAGGTGCTTGGGAAGAAGTTCATAAAAAAATGGTAAAATCTTCCCCCAATTTGTTTGCAAAATGATGAAAATCTAAAGCGCAATGGCCATATATATAGGGGTTTGGCGTTGTGTCGACGGGGCCGCGTATACATAGGGGGCTGCGTATACGGGGCCCCGTATATGCAGGGGGTCGCACCCGTTGACTAGCCTAGAAAAAGCCCAAAAAAATGAATTTAAAAGACTAAATTGGGGTGGTTGAAGAGCGTAAGAGACCAAGAATGCGATTGAGGACACGAGGAGGTAAACCATGCTAGAAAAAGAGTCAAATGTAGGAGAACATGGGAAAAAAGAACTTCATGGGGAAGAAATCGAGCAATGGGACATGAAAATAATCAACCATGAAATCAAAAGGATGGGAGGCTTAACAAATAGGACCAAGAATACACAAGTGGATCCTCCCCATAGTAGGCAATAGCCTTAATAGCCCTTGCATATCCTTAACACTAGAGTCTGTGGGCTCTGGGATTAAGAAATGATGATTGCAAGTTAAGACGCCCACCCAAGTGAACCTGCCAAGGCATGAGAAGTCCATGGAAACCACGATGAACTCTCAAAACATAATACGGGTACTAGGTGAGTTACAGAGAGAAATGGGTGAAGAGAGAGATGAGAGAATGGGAATTCTGATCATCAGTCACATGAAATCTCGTGTGCAGTTGTGGTTAAGTGACTCGGTAGGACCTTTCCTGAGTTCAGACCCAAAACCATCCTCATACAGGGACATCGCAACAATAGGCGAAGCCCTGACTATCCCCCAAGTAGATAGGAATGCATCCACAGAGAATCACCACTCCAATAGATGTGAGAGGAAGGAAGTGAAATGGGAAAAAGTTAGAGGGGATGAAGGAAGTCCCATAACTAGTGCTTGTGGCCCATGAGAGATAGTTTAAGGGATGTGCTTTGAATTCCCACATAGTGATGACTTTATTATTTTTATGTTGTGTGATTTTGTGGGAGCCACACCATGCAAAGACCTATACTTGTTTGCATGCATTCGACCAAGGGGTGTGTTTTGAATCCTCATGTTTATTTGTTTTATTTTGTTTTATTTTTTTTTTGAATTTTTGCGATGAGGACCACACCATGCAAGGTCGAATTGCCCAGGAGCTTCCTAGTAGAGAAGAATGTGAAGTGGTAGGGAATCTGTAAGGACACACTAGCGACTTGGGGGATAGAAGACGACGACGAAAGTTGCATTCCCCTTGAAGTTACACCCGATTCAAACTATTGGATCATCCCCGAGTCTAGGAACTACAAAAGTTGCACATTAATTAAAATATTTTTAAGTGAAGGGGTTGCATGTTTCCAACAGAAGGAAAACCATGGAGTGGGCAAATGAGTGGATGACATGGACTCATTGTTGATTTTATGAGATGAAAATAGATTTAAAGCCCAAGGACAACAATGCAAGGGTAGGAACAAGATAGATTAGGTGGACTATTACACATGACCCATCGCAACGAAAACCATCCACGCTAGACACCTGATGACAATAAGACGACATATTAGCAATCACTTGAAAATGAAACACACACAAAGAAATGGAAAAATAATTAAAGAAGGAAAAAAATTAACAAGAATTGGCAAACGTATGAACGATGTTGAAAAACAAAAAAGTGTAAAATAAAAAATTTCAAAAATAGTGAGGGATGTAGTGGAATGGATTAGCAGGGATGACGGTCTCCCCCATGACTGGGTGGAAAGGAGGAGATGCGAAAAATGGAGCGAGGCTGTCTTGGTGATGATGAGGTGGTAGCACTAGTTAAGTGGAGTTCACGGAAAGGTTTCAGTTATTGTCGATTGACCAACTGCGTTCTTGTGGGGTCCTCAGGTTTGTGGATAAGCAAGGCTCCAGATGGGAAGGTTTTGGAGACAATGTAAGGTCCCTCCCATAGTGTTTGAAACTTGGTTAGTTGTGGTACATGTGAGGGGTTCCAATACAACACCTTGTCTCCACATTAGAATGTGACCTTCTGAATCCTAAGGTCATGTCATTTTTTGTTGTAGGCCTTGTGGATCTCATTTGAAGACAAGGCCACTAATCGATTCTCATCTAGCACACTTAAGTTGATAAGTCGTTCATGTTGTGCTAGCGGTAGGTCAAGGCCTAAGTCACTAGCTATGGATAGTGTCCAGAGTTCTACCTAGATTGGAAGTATTGGTAGCTTACCATACACTAACTCATAGGGAGAGTACCCTATAGGAAGTTTCCAAGTGGAGTAATAGGCCCAGAGGGCATCGTTAAGTTTAGTGCTCCAATCCCTCCTATATTTGCTGATGGTTTGGGTGAGGATCTTAGTGATCTTCCTATTGGTGACATCGGCCTGCCCATTGGCTTAGGGGGTGATAGGGTGTTGTAAATTTATGAGTGACCCCCAAGTGTTGCATGAGTTTTTAAAAAGTGACACCTATGAAATGAGTGCCATTATCTGAGATGAGTGCACATGGCATTCCAAACCTGTTGAAAATTTGTTGTTGGATAAATCATGTGGTAGTGTTTGAAGAACAATTGACGATGGCTACCGCCTCCGCGCACTTTGTGCAGTAGTCCACAACTACGATGATGTACACCTTTTTGTTGGATAGGGGTGAGATGGGCCCCATGAAGTCGATGCCCTAGATGTCGAAGAGCTCCAGTGGTTGGATCCACTATTGAGGTCCCTCCAACCATGTAGTTATCCCACCATCTCTCTAGCATTTTTCACAGGAGCTGGAAAACCATTGTGCATCCCTAAAAATTATGGGCCAATAATACCCTGCAAGCAGGATCTTAATGGCTGTGCAACATCCAGCATAGTGGCCCCCACAAGGACCCTCATGAGCATCTTGGAGGATGTGCAGTGTATCGTCATCAGGGACACACCATCGAACCAGGCCATCTGCACACACCTTATAGAGGTGGCCATTGATTTTCATGAAGTGCTTGGACTTATGGAGAAACTATTGTTTCTGCCTATGGTCCCACTCCTTTGGCAACTTCTAAGTTGTGAGGTAGGTGAGGATGTGGCCAAACTAGGGGGATTCCTTGGGCAGTTATGAATTGACTGCACCTACAAAGAGGAGTTCATCTAGAAATTAGTCGGAGAGGGTCTTATCTTCTGTGTCATCCCATCGCAATTGAGACAAGTGGTCAGCAACCACATTCTTGGTCCCTTTCCAATCTACCATGTTGAGGTCAAATTCCTGAAGAATCACCAGCCACCAGATGATGCGGGGGCTCACCATTGGTTTTTTCATCAGGAACCAGATAACACTGTGGTCAGTATGCATGAACACCTTGTATCTGAGCACATAGTGTTGGAGTTTTTCCAAGGCAAACACCACCACCATGAACTCCTTTTCAGTGGCGGTGTAGTTGAGCTGAGTACCCACAATGATACGGCTTACACAATGGATATAGTATGGACATTTTTTATCATCACACTGTGTAAGCACAACTCCCAAGGCATAATTTGATGCATTCGTCATGATGTGGAAGGGCTTGGATCAATCAGATGCCCATAGAACTAGAGTCTCTACAAGTTTCTATTTAAGCAATTGGAATGTAGATTCNGAGTTTCTATTTAAGCAATTAGAATGTAGATTCACATTCCTTGGTCTAGATGAATGAAGCATCTTTCTTTGTGAGTTCTATCAACGACTTGGTGATCTTCGAGAAATTTTCAATGAAGTGCTGATAGTAACTAGTGTGGCCAAGGAATGACCGAACATCTTTTACAGTGCTTGGTTGTTGGGTAATTCCTTAGATGACCCTAATCTTTTCAGGATCCATGCTAATCCTTGTTTGTGAGATACGATGCCCCAACACAATGCCTTCTTGGATCATTAAATGGATTTTCTACCAATTAAGCCACAGATTAGTGTCTACACACCTTTTTAGAACTTACTCAAGGCAGTACAAGGCTTGCTTGAATGTGGCCCCATAGGTAGAGAAGTCATCCATGAAGACTTCTGATCCATTGCCAATTTGTTGTTGGAAGATGCTGAGGACAAGGAGTTGGAACGTGGCAGGTGCATTACATAGGGCAAAAGGCATCTTCTTGTATGTGAAAGTCCCTCATGGACTTGTGAAAGTTGTTTTGGCTTGGTCCTCTAGCGCAATTTGGATTTGGTTATAGCCACTATAACCATCCAAAAAGCTATAATAATGGTGCCCTGCAATGGTGTCCAACACCTGGTCCACAAATGGAAGTGGGAAGTGATCCTTAAGGGTAGCCATGTTGACTAATAAAAAATCTATACAGACCCTCCATTTACTACCTTTCTTCAGCACAATTATGAGTGGGTTGACCTATTCACTATCGGCAATATAATAGATGAACCTTGCCTTTAGCAACTTCTTGATTTCATCTTTGAAGACCTATTTTAACTTGGAGTTCAATCACCTTTGTGGTTGTCATCATGGCTTCGTGGAGGGGTCAATATAAATCTGATGCTGATAGACCCTGGGATCAACTCCGGTTAACTCAGGATATGACCATGTAAACATAGCATCCCATTGTTCACCACCTTTAGCAACTTTTTCTTTTGTTTAGAAGCAAGGGTGGCATTAATAATTACTAGCTTCCCATTTTGCAAAAATGCATATTCCAAGTGGGTCGGTAAGGACTTGAGCTCTAGGGGCTCCTATTTGAAGCTTTTAGGGATTTGCAGCTTCCCCCAATCATCATGGTTATCAACAGTGGAGACTTTTTGATGAACCTCTTCCATTTCATTCATGCTTTCTACGTAGGGTCGTACAAGCCCTTTAGATGGTTCCATGCAAAATGTACTACTAGCAGGATCAACTGTCAGCCACTGGGTGCCCTCTTGCTTGGTGGCTGCTACGTACAGGCACTGTTGCACTGGCGATTCTTCGGTACATCGACTACATGCTTGAATGGATGTCTGCTTAACAGACCATAACTGCTGCACATAGTTACATGCTGAGTCACTATACGTGATGCATGGAACATGCTTCTTCTCGATCTTTCCAAAAGGATTTTCCTTTAAAGTTTTAAGGGAAAGATCTTAGAGTCCTAATTTTGCATCCACCGTGCTCAGCTAGGCTCTTCCCATTATGATAGGAAAGTTCCCCTTGTAATTCTCCACATAGATGACAAGAAAATTAGTAGGATAAGACCACCCACAAATGGTGGTCACAATGTCCTCCACCAATTCCAAGGGGATGGTGATGGATTGATCTGTTAGCTCAAGTTGAATGTTGCTCTTTTTTAACGGGGGCAGGTTCCAATTCTTGTACATGTCATGTGAAATCAAATTGATACTTGACCCTGAATCTAAAAGAGCTTTACATGGCTCATTTCCTACCACTTGAAGATAGATGAGGGGGCTTCCTAAATTAGTTAATTTTTGGGGAAGATGTCCTACCTTTATCCAGTCGGTCACAACATGTGTAAGCATGACCGTTTATACGTTGGAGGATGTTTGGTTTGAAGGTTGCTAAAGTAGTGGAATAGTGAAGGCGGTTTGAAGTTCAGAGGCACCAGCTAGAGCTGGGTGTGAGGGTGTGCCTACATTATTAGGTTGGAAGAAGGAATGTTTCCATGGCTTGGCTTCCAGTCCACTTGGTTGAGGAGCTAGTTGTAGGTTGACAGCCCTCGTAGCGTTGCGTTGCTGTGGCTGTGGTGGAATTTCCCCCTACATAAGTGGAGTAGTTGGTAGTTGAGTGGGATGTTGTGGAGAAGGAACGGCAGGAAAAGGTGATGGAGGGTAGTAAAGATATGGGCTTTCCCCCTGGGTGATGGAGATTGTGATTGGAAATAATCCAGGGGGTGGTAGTAACTTTAAAATGTTGCATGACTGGAAGAGTCTCGTGGAGAGACTAGTTGCTGAATGTAGTACCCATAGGGATCTGGTTGTTGATAAGGGTATTGCTACCTTGGAGGTGGCATTCCCCATGCTTGTGGGTTTTGCCACTATTGAAAGTATTCATAAGGTTACGGTGGCACTCCACTTGGATAATATCCTTGTTGGTGCTAGTGGAACTACCTTGGGTTGCCTTGTGGGTAAGGCAATCTTCGGGGTATTTTCCGCTTCACCAAGCAAGGATTCAACATGTACAGGCCAGACTCTTGGAGATATGACACCATAGGACAACACCCCTTAGGATGTTCATATTGGCATATGCCACATTCATCCTCCTCCTCTGTGTCAGAGTCTACAACTTGTTCTACTACAACAACTTTGCCCTTACCCTTATGTTGGGCACGTTTAGCTTCCTTCTTCCTATGCCGATCATGATCATTACCTTGCTCTCTGGACTCTTCTACAATTTTCAACACACTTTGGAATTCTTCATCTAGAGAGTCCCACATCTTATCAATCCTTACTGATATTTCAGATGCAAACTTTTGTAAGGGTAAGGTTTTTTGGTTCACTGCTGCTTCCAGTGGTGATTCCTCCTCTTCTTCAAAGAATTAGACCTCCCTCTTTCTGATGGAGGGATCCTAATTAAATTCCTCTGCACTCTCCTTCTTTTTGAGTTGCCCCTCTTGTTTGGCCACTTGCTCAATGAGGCACTGCAATTGATGGGCTCTTAGTTCTGATAATCGTCCCTGGGTGTAGACGCCAAGGGTCTTTCTAGTTTCGAAGAGGAGCCCATCAATGATTTGGCGAAGCTGTGCTTGTTGAGAGTAGCCATGACTAGGGAATTGATGTAACAATGAATAGTACCTACTCATTGCTACATCCAAGGGTTCATGATTCTCTTACTTCTAGCCTTGGATTTGACGTCTCAGATTCACCACCCTGGATTATGTTTGATACTTGTCATTGAAAATCTCAAGCATCGTACTCCATCTTTTGATTGATTTCGATTCCAAAGACTAGTACCAGCTTTCTTCTTCCTTGATGAGGGTGTGATGGAACAACTTAAGCTTCTGCCAATCATTGTCAATGTTCTATAGGGTGCAGGCGTCATGGAAGGCCTGCAGGTGACTTTGTGGATCACAATTGTATCCCCCTTCAAATTTGGGGATGTTGTTCATGTAAATGCATTTGATTTGGCCATCCTTTACGTGCTTACTGGGTATTTGAACTGCCTCGGTGATATGGAGCATGCTCAGAGTAGCCAACAACAGCTCATCCGAGTCATAGTCCTATTGAGGACCATGATGTCTATGACGATTCCAGCTACCCTCCTTTCATGACAGTGAGTCTTAGATGATTGGTCGCGTGTTTCCCACACTTGTCCCTTCAGTCCTTATGACCACAATCTCCTTGCTCCTTTCTACCATGGTTATGATCAGAGTCTGAACTAGGTGACGATAGAGGGGAGCGAGAGGATGGAGAAGAAGGGGAGGAATCGCCACCACTCCAGTGTTGATCTCCCCCTCTGCTTTGATGATTGCCTCGATCATCCTGCCCATCCTTGCCTGAGCTGTGACTTTTCCTATGTGACCCTCCATCCCCTTGAGGATCTTGGTCACTTGGAGGCTTGTTCTGGATGATGGACTGAATGAATTGCTGCCCCAAAGGAAGTTTGGTCGAATGGGAATCATGAAAGATAGGTTCCCCATCATCCTACAGCCCTTGCAAGAATAAGGGATTACTGAATTATTTCCCCTTCATGTGTTCATATCGTTCTGCTTACTGCTGGTCTCGTGCTCGTTGGGCATTAGTGGGATGATAGTCCTGGTAGTCATGGTCCTCCATGACGTACTCCACACCACAGTTCTAGATGCCTAGTCTGGCAAGATTATGGAACAACATTCCAGGAGTCGATCGGTCAAGTGGTAGTATGATGTTGCACTCCATGTCCTGCCATTGCATATGCTCATCTTGATGTAGGATGAATGTGAAGTCAAGGACATATTCATTGGGATTTTTGTATACCACCCAACATTCTTGTGGCATCGGTGAGTTGGATACATCTTGCTTGTGAGAAGAAGACATGTTGGATGTTAGATGATCCATTTACTCAATGTACCTTACTTTTTACTTTAATCTACCTAGCGTGCATAAATGTTACTATCCAAGGTCCGTTCCAACGATGGGAATGATAATTTTGCTAAGGTTAGATGATGCATGTAAGACTAATAGTCCTTGGCAATGGTGCTAATGATGAATGGATAGGTACCCCTATGCCCAACCATATGAATCACAGGTGTTCACATGCGACCCGATTGAATTTCGTAGATTATAAGCACTTTTTCATACATTAGACCCTAACTAACAAAACCCTTTGTTAGAATGGTCATTGTCTTCCCAACCTCACTTGTGATGTTCTAGTGGTGATGGTTAAGTGAGATTGAGGCAACTAATTTTTATGGCTTTTTACTTTATCTTTTGCCACCTAATTTAGGCATGGAAAGTAAGGAATGAAATATTATATAATCTATAATTATCCTAATCTATATCTTTAACTATTTAGCATAAGTATCCAATCCCATCTTCCAGGCACATCCTGAGCATCCCCTAACCACTACTGGGTTGCCAGACATTAAGCGTCACTGGGTTGCCAAGTGTTGGGTTTACGTTCGAGATCGTTGTACTTATGGTTTCTACGAACTATGAACAAGCGATAACGATTAAAAAAATAATAAGCAAAACTTAAGTAATTATCAAAGCATAAAAATATTAAGCTATTAAATGCATTAAATGACTAAGTCCAAATGTTGTAAGGAATGCTTGAAAAGCTCGTCTTTCTTGCCGTTCATGCCCATGGGCTCAAATACATCAGCGCTCGAATAAAGAGCTGGACACCCCTTCTTACACCTACCACGGGCACTTGGAAAATATTCTAACTCTTGTGGAAACAAACTGCAAGAGCTTCACTACAATTGACAAAAAGGTCAATAAGTGTGGCGGGAGCGCACTTATTTATAGGCTGAAAAAGATGCCATGTAAACAGGGCCACGTCAACGCATGGAAGGATGCATCAACGGGGCCACGTCGATGGGGCCACGTATACTAGGCCACGTCAACTCGACCACGTATACAGGACCTCGTATACATGGCCTAGTAGACGCAGCGACCATTAAATACTTCATCAGATAGTTTTCAAATTTAATTAGTTAGATTTCTATTGGTAGGCTTGCTAATAGTATCTTTAAGTGAAGCTTGATGATCAAAGGCATCTAATATTAATTTTTTGTTGTGTCATCTAAATCTACAAGCTCCTCGAATTTGAATCCAATGGTGAGGAAGACCTTTCAATCTCAAACTTTCATTTGAAAACTCAAAAGATAAATTGAAACTAGACCAAACCTAAGAAATCTACATGCATTATTCTTCTCATTTCCTAGTCCATGTATCCTTTTTTCTATGAACTATTTAGGTGAGAATTTTAAGTTTAATACAACTGACATAGAATCTCATGTATCAATATTCAAAGAGGGAAAAAATGACTAGTAATGAAACAATGGTTGTGGCCACAAATAGTTTGAGAGTGAACTCTTATATTAAATAGGAACTTCAGGTCATGCATTGCAAAAAATGATGGAAAGAGTTAAAAATGATGAGAAATTATGAAAATGTTAATAATGGTGCAAATGCTAAATTGTGAAAAGGAAAAATAAATTCAATGAACACAAATAATAGAATGTTTAAGAATATAATAAAGAAAATGAAGTAATTTAATGATGTTTTAATGGACTTTGCAAATGTAAATATAGTGATAGTGACAATCTAATAATGGGTGTAGATGAGTGTTATAATTGAAGTGCAAACTAACTTAATCAAAGATGGCGATCCTAGATTAATGATGGAAAGATTAAAATGTACAAAAGTTTAAGATCTAAAGATGAAATAAAGAGGGACAACCCTAACTTTACTTTCCAAATTTATAAATATGATAGATACACAAAAACCTTGCTCGAGATTGAAGGAAAATAATAAGGGTTTTGTGAGAAATTAGGCTTGTTTGAAACAATGTCACTAGAAAATGAAAAATATGCAAGAAACTTAGAGATATGGTTGATGCATAGGTGATTGATGTTGATGAAATGAGATGTAAATCCTTCCACCTTTTTTATAGACTTTTGCAAATCCCCTTTTATAGAAATGATGATGTGAAAGAAAATGACATGAATGATGCCATTGTTATAATGCTACTTCAAATGTAAAATGCAAAAATGCATAGAAATCAATGAAGAATGCTTCAAATGCTTCCAATACTAAAAATTTTTGAAAATGCACTGAAATACAAAATTTATGGTATCGACATACA
>MNCI01007988.1:7992-101065 GCA_015680685.1 Gnetum montanum
AGATCATAGTGCAATCCAATTCCTTATGAATAAGCCAATGGTAAACCCTCGTATCATACAATGGCCTGTAATCTTACAAGAGTTTGATTTAACGATAATCAATCACAAGTGCACCAAGAATGTAGTTGTTGATCATTTATCTCGGTTGCGATGGGACAACAAAGAGGATGAGTATCCAATTTTTGATCATTTTCCTGATGAATTCCTCTTCGCTGGTGTAGTGAATAATCAATCACCCATAGAGACAAACTGGTAAAGTAGCATTCTTACCTATCTCCTCGCCCAACAAACACCACAAGAGTTAAACCTTATGAAGAAACAATAGTTTCTTCACTGAGCCAAGTACTTTATGGAGATCAATGGGCAACTTTACAAAGTGTGTCTCGATGGCTTGGTTTGATGGTGTGTTCCCAATATAGATCAACTATGAGTTCTTCAAGATGCTCATGAGGGTCCTTGTGGGGGTTATTACACTAGGAAATGAACAGCCATCAAGATCCTACTTGCAGGATATTATTGGCCTACATTTTTTTGGGATGCCCATCATTTCGTCCAATCTTGTGAGCACTATTAATGTGATGGGGGAATGATTGCTAGAATGGAGGATCCACAATAATGGATTCAATCGTTAGAACCCTTCAACATTTGGGGAATTTATTTTATGGGGCTGATTACACCAATGTCCAATGAAAAATCTTATATTATTGTTGTCGTTGATTACCTAACACAATGGGTAGAAGCAGCTACTGTTAAGGATTGTACATCATCTATAGATGTAGTATTTGTTTAACAAAAAAATCATAAATAGGTTTGGTGTGCCTCGTGCGCTTATTTTAGATAATGGTACCCACTTCACAAGTGCAAATTTTTAGAAATTAATGCAACACTTAGGGGTTGAGCATAAATTGACTACACCATACCACCCCCAAGCGAAAGGTCAAGCAAAAGTCACCAACAGGGAGATTATGAAGATATTGACAAGAATTGTTAGCAAGTCTAGGTGAGACTAGAGCATTAAATTGAACAATGCTCTTTGGGCATACCACTCCACATGGAAATTCCCTACAGGCTACTCTCCCTATTCAAATTGAGCTTTGTACACTATCCATGGCATGTGACCTTAACCTTGACCTTGATCTAGCATAGAAGCAACCATTAGTAACCCTTAACTTGCTAGATGAAAATCAACTAGCTTCCCTGTCATCTAACAAGTTGCACAAGGCATTCAATAGACAATGTCATGACCTAAGGATTAGGAAAGTTAAATATCAACTAGGAGATAAGGTTCTCTATCGGAATCCCACACATGTGCCACAACATACTAAATTTCAAACACTATGGGAAAGACCTTATATTATTTATGCAACTTTTCCTTTAGGGGCCATGACAATATACAAACCTAAGAGCCCAGACAAGAAACTGTTGGTCAACATACAACAAACCAAACCTTTCCAGGAGCTTAGGACAGTTAGTACACATGCTACCTCTCTTGATGGACAACCCTGCTCACTATTTTGGATCTCCTCCTTGCAACTTAGTTGTGGGGGAGATGGCCACCTATGCTAACCATTCTATGCCCTTAGTTCTTTTTGAATTTTTGTTTTACACATTTTTGTTTCACACATTTTTGTTTTACACATTTTTCCAACTTTTCTTATTTTTTTTACACCATCGTTCATATTTTTACAATTTCTTTGTTTACTTGATTTGCTTTTATTCATCATCCAATAAGTGCTCATGATGGTGGATTGAATTATATCATATTGATTACTAATGTTTGGATTTTACCTTTGAATTATGATACTGATATTAAGGTATGGTTATTTTGGTAAAACATGCAATGAGTCCATGCCGTCCACTCATCGATACAACTCTATTGTCTCCTTTGGCTTGGAACTATACAACCCTTTTTTTCTAAGTAAATTTATTAATGAATTGGTGATTGGGTATTTTTCAAACAAAGAAAATACTTAAAGGATGAAAAGGGTATAACTTCAAGGGGATTCAATGCATTTGTGTTGGCCATTCTCTTAGGTACTTGGATTTATTTTCTTGGGTTTTCCACCATTCTGACATTGTTCAAAAATCATGAAGCTGAGTGAATAAAAATAAGTCTTTGCATGGTGTAGTTCTCATGCATAAAAAAAATAGAAAAAAGAAAAAAAAAGAGTGAGAATTCAAAGCACACCCCTTAGACATAATAAAGTAATATGGGCTACAAGCACTAGTTATGGAACTGAAAAGACATGTTACCCATGCCTGAAGGTTCCCTCTAACTAAGGCCCTTTCTGGCTTCCTACTTATCCATCTCACTCTCTTTGGAATGATGGTAACTCTTTGTGGAAGCATTCTTGTTACTTTAAGTGTATGGATCTGGTCAAGTGTATTGATGCGAGGTCATTGGATGTGGTTTGTTTGAGTCTGGATTTAGGATGAGTTCTACTCAGTCACATTAACCATAAAGTACATAAGGGACTTTACACAACCTTGTTCTTGGGATTCCATTCCATTCTCTCCTCTCCATCTTTCTTTTCATTTTCCACCTCATTTCTAAGTTTATCATTAGTCCATTTCTGGGTTGATGCATTATTTTTCTTTGGTGAATTCTTGTGGGTAAGTCTTTAACTCTTGCTTCCAAATAACATTCCTAGAGCCTATAGACTCTTTAGTTTGTGGGTTTGTTAGGGCACAAAAGGATATGAGCTTGCTTTGGGGAGGACCCATTGGCAATCCTTTTTTGGTGCAATTGTTAACTTCTTTTCCTTAAACATTTTCTATAATCAATCATTTCTTGTTTCATCCCCATCCATGGCATTCATTTTATTGGTGTTGCCATTGATATTTTCCCCATCTTTCTTGTTCCTCATATTTTCCCATCTTATAGCTACCAGAGGTTCGCTCTTAGTCGTAGGGGCCCTAGCACAAGTTTTTCAATTTTTTCCATTTTACTATTTACCTAACCCCTACACCTTGGGTAGTCACCTATGATAAATCTTTGAACCAATTTCTACCATAATCACAACTTAGCCAATGCACTTCATATCGAGGCAAGGTATCAATTGCATTATGATTTATCTATCCTTGCTCATTTGTGACTGTGTTGTGTGTGTAGATGAAGATCATACAAATAATGGACTAGGCTTGGAAGAAGCACTCAGGATGGACTGAAACTAAAGCATTTACAAAGGGAGCAAGTCTGGTGGCATGGCTATGGATAAACAATAGAAGGCACAATCTTAGCAGTGGTGGCAACACACTTCATTTTCTCTCTCTCTCTTTCTCTACAAGCTACCAAATAAAGGCTTGGATGTAATTTATGTATGAGTATTCACCACAATGGTCATGAACACTAATGTTGTAATATGCTTATTGATTCGTTCATTGGGCACATTGAGTTTGTCATCCCATTCCACTGTCAGTTGTCAATTAGNAACTCTAGCGGTTTATTCTAATTATTAGAGAGGTTACTCTAGTGGTTGCTTTAGCAATTATTCTAATTATTAGAGTGGTTATTCTAATTATTAGAGTAGTTTCTCCCAAGCCTATAAATATAGTGCCCAAGTGCACAATTAAGAAGGAAGTCTTTTCAGTAGTCAAGTAGTGAAATTCTTGTAGTCTGATTGAAAGTTAGAGTATTTTCCAAGTGCCTGCAGTAGGAGGTCGAAGTTTATTCGAGCATTGTGTACCTGAGCACACCTTGTGTATGACAATAAAGACGAGCTCTTTGATTAATCCTTGTAGCACTTGAGATTTGTTTTCTTACACATTTCTTTTATTTTATTTTCTTATGCATTTATTTTATTTTATTTTATTTTATGCACTTTACATTTCTGTTATTAGCGTAGTAATTCATTTTGATCAATTAAGAAAAAGTTTAAAATACACTCAGTATGATCACTTCGATCATGCGTATAACACTTGGTAACCTAGTAACGATTAGCGTTTAGTAATCCCAATAGTGTTGCACTGGTTCAAGATGTGTACGACAAGTGAGAACAGATACTGGTGTTAAGATTAGTTAAAGCCTAGTTAATCAGTAGGTAAGTTAAATTAGTCACTTAGTTATCTCTCTCTTTTCCTATTAGCATAGGACATAAAAACATAAAAGCTATAAAAATCATATGCCTCAAGCTTACTTAATCATACAATCATGACATAGAGGTAAGCTTGGGAAGACAATGATCAAATAACCCGTCCTTGTTCCACAAGGGTGCATAAGCACTTAGTATTTGGAATTCGACCAGATCATGCATGAAATGCTCATATTCGTATGGTTGAGCATAGGGGTACCTTGCCGCTCATCAGGTGGACCATAAAGAGGAGGCTAAAACATGGCTTAATGCATATTGTGGCAATAATGGATTGCCTCTAGACCAGTGCCAGGTTGTAGAGGTCAACGAGATGTATCCATTATTACACTGCAAAGAATTTTCCATGTTGTTGTCATAGAAAAAGATCCTTAGTATTTGATAGGCTTGGACCATGAAGAAGGTCCTCATCGAGGATCCTAAGTTCAACTTGACTACTCACTTCATTTTTGGGCTATAGGATGAGATCCAAAAATTCTGAAAAAACCTTAAGACAATATGCCATATGCATTTTTCATTTTTTGTAGTATATCTAAGGACGTTCGTGGAATTCTTGATGGTTAAGAGGGATGGAAAATGGATGAGTCATGATCCGTTCCAATTTTTCAAACCTTGGGTGAAACATGTTGTTCTAATCATGCAAGTTTATAACCCACCAATTGAGGAGATTGGGAAATCATTGTTTATTACCACTAAGAAATTTACTGGGACACATTGTCCTTCCCTTGACATCATGGGGATTGAACCCCATATCACCTATGGGAATGCCAAAAGATCCAAGGAGTTATGCATGGAGGCTGATGGTTCAACCAAAGAAAAGTTGAAGTGATCATTGGTTGAGGAGACTATCATTATTATTGAATAGCCAACAAAGAAAAAAAAGATATCCCTTAGGCTTGGCTAGGCACATCATACCATTTCAAGTATGCTTTAATTGTATATTTTTTATTTTTGGTTCTTATATTATTTTGAATATGTTTTATGTTAGGTGCATATTTATGTCATTATATTATGCTTAGGAAAAATTTACTAACTCATTCTACTTTTTGCCTTTGCCATTCTTGCAAGGAAACAATAAGAAATTGCAACCTGGGTAGCAGCAAAGGTAGAGAGGAAACACCAAGAAGAGGAGGCACTAATGCAGCAAAAGGGGGATGAACCAATACCTAATGAAGCATTGGATGCCTTGGATGCCATATTTGAAGATCCAATATTTGATGATGAAACTCATGTTGACACATCACATGGCCCTCTAGGTACTTATGCATTTTAGTTTATGTGTTGTATCTTATAGTTTCCTGTTGAAATTTGTTTTAATTTTTAGTTGATGGTTATACTTGTTGTAGTGACTGAACCCCTCCCAGAGGCATCCAATTCCATGTTTCATATGAAACTGTGGGCTAAGATTGTTGATAAAACTAAATCTATGTGAGGCATGGCTAAAGACATAATTGATTGGTTGTAGTAGATAGCTTCTGATGCTGGTAAGAATAATAGCATACTTTGCCTTAGTTTTTTTTATTTTTTATATATTTTATGGTATTTTATGTTTTATGGTTATATGGTCTTAGTTGTTTAAATTATTTTTGGTTATCTTTGTTTATTACTATTTTTTATGTGTTTATTTTTGTTATGTTATTTACAGTGTCTAATGTTGGATGGGATCCTAAGCATGACATTGAGCTTAATGAGCTATCTAAACTACTGCTTGAAGTGGAAAATTTTCCACAAAGGTTGTATGACAGGGCCACTGAATCTACCCTCTCATGCACTAGGACCTCATCAAAATGCCAATGCTCCAACAAATTATTATGGAAAAGAGTTGTAGCATTGAAGAAAGAAACCAAGAGGTAGGCAGAGGAGATCAGAGACCTTAAGATCCATAAGGAGTTTATAGAGGCTCACGTAGCCAATAGAGACTCCTTGCACCCTAAGAAGATAGAGTGATTGCGCTACTAGAATGTCATTCATGTAAAGGTTGCTCTAGCTAAGAGCAATGCAGAAAAGGACATGCAGATGGACTTGTTAATTTGTAAGATCAAAGACTAATGAGACTACTATGCTTAGATCCTTGAGTGGGGCAAGACACAAAAGGACTACAAGCACAAGTACAAGGTTGAAAAGGAGAGCTACTTCAAGTGGTTATAGGAGGAGGCTATAGAGAGCCAAAAATTGGAGATGTTTATGCAAGAAATCAATGTAGAGAAGGCCTTCAAGTTGTTTGAAGGCTCTTTAGTGGTGTCTAATTCCTTAGCTCCTTAGATTATTACCACGTTAGGGGAGGCAACTACTATTATCCTTTCATGAGAGCCTCCAGCATTGACTAATATTGAGAGGAGGAACATCTTGACGGGCATGCACCTTAGGAAGGTAGACTAGGAAAACATTAATGAAGAACAAATTCTTCATCATTTAGAGACTAGTCTTCTAAACTTTCCTCTAGAAGACCTTGCACCAAAACCCCCATAGGTTTGTTTGTTTAAATTTTTTAAAAATATATTTTAGTTTAGTTTGTATCTTATTTTTGTTTTCATTTTGTTGTTTTCTTGTTAAGTTTTAGCTACATAGGTTACAAATTAATTTTTTTATGCTTTGTTTTGATTTTTATTATGGCGTAGGCACAAAGTGATGGTAGTGGTTCTAGTGACCATGATGATGATGATGTTCCTCTTTCTCCTCCAATTTTATCTTAGACCTACTAGGCTTGTCATATTTGGCTGCTTTAGTTATGATGTTGATGTTATTATTTATTATTAACTATTCATAGCCATTGAAGACTATGATGATAGTTCATTGTTATTTATTTAATTGTTGCATGGTGCAACCATGGTTGTTGGACTTTCTATTATTTATTTTGTTATCATTGACGATTAGATTTTTATTTGTCACACTATGTGAATATGGCTATTGAAATTGGACACTTGGTTATAATATTTTTTAAAAATTTCATCTGTATTTTTTTAGAATTTTTATTTTTATGTATTTTATATTTTATTCATGTGATAATACTCATTGGTAACGTATAAGGCTATAAGGAAAAAATTTGTGAAAATGTAAAATGATATAGTAATCAAGAAAAATATAGTACAAACTATGGTATGATGGTTGTAATAATAATGAGGAAGAAAAAGGTTATAAATGCATGGCTAGTTTAAGGCCTTAGCAGGCTACCAATTTAAGGCCTTGGTAGGCCATTGTAAAATTTTTATAATTTTTCATGTTTTAAAAAATCTTATGAATTTTTTAGTTTTTAAAAGTTTTATCATATTTTTATATGTTCTAAAGAAAAGCATAAAAATCATGAATAAGAATAAGCTATAATTTTCATGTGTAATAAGGTTAAAACAAAGTAAAGAATGGTAAAGAAATATGATACAATTAAGCAAAAGTTTAAAACTAGGCTAAGAAATAAATCTAAGAAGAAAAGGTCACATGGTCATTAAAATAGGTCAAGTGAGAATGGGATGTACATAATCATGCAACTATTTTCTAATCTTTGAAAGAGTAGGAAAAGCATACAACCTCCATTGTATAATCTTGTATTTATGATTTCCCTCACTAATCACATTTAATGGGAGCTCTTTCCATGGTGTATTCATGACTTAGTTGTTTCTAGTTTTGGCTTGGTCTACTTCTTTGGACCTCTTGACTTCACTGTTGATAATGGGAGTTTCTTGCTAAAAGTGAACTTTGGATCCTTTCTCCACATCAATGTTATTGACTGCCAAGGGAATCATACTATTGCCTTGAATAATTATTTCACCTCCCTCATAAGGTAGGTTTAGTGGATGGGAAAGGAAACTATTTATAATTAAGCTATCCAGAACATCTCTAGGAGGTTGAATCCTAGTGTCTCTTCCATCATCAAGAAGTTGGCTAATGTGGGAAATTGTTCCACCACTAGGAAGTCTCAGGAGATCAAACCCTTTACTACAACCCACAATCTATTAATAGATTTAAGAGCATAGGTAGGAGTACTTTACATGTGCTCAACTATGCCTAACCATTCAACAATGGTAAAAGGTATAACATTGGTCACTGCTCCATCATCCATGTGCACCCTATGTACCTTGTATTGTCCAACCCTTATGGTTATAAAGAGAAGATCCCTTGTTATCTTAACATCCTAGGGGTTGGTCTTAACTTCACTACTATGAAACACTTGTGCGGTTAACTTCATTTCTATCCTCGGTGAGGGTGGTACCATAACTAAGTAAATGGATTCTTCATTGGCAAAAATTCCTTCATTAATAGGAATTGAAGTTAACATATTCACTAAGGCTTCACAATGATTAGAAGAAGTCATTACCAGATCGTACAAGCTAAGAGAAGTATTTTTCTATTTCAAGGATAGTTTCACCTATTTCATGGTGTTGAGGAAGTCCTTGTCATTGGATATTATTTTTTCATTATTTTTGACTTTAACTTCCTTCATTCATCCTAGGATTCAAACTTCACATTTTAAGATTTGTGGCTTAACCTCCTTGCCCTTATCTTGTTATTTTTGGTCCTCCCTTAGCTAATTAGGTGAAGCGTTTTGAGCGTTAGACCTCATGGGAATGGTTAAAATGGGTGTGAGCTTTAGTGGATGCACATCCTTCCAAGCCTTCACATACTTCTTGTCTTTGGCCTTGGAATTTGAGGCAAACTTCTTGCATTACTTGGTAGATGGCTTCTTATTGTTGGGTTTCGAAGGACTCATTGTGTTGTCCTCCATGGAAGATTAGTTTGGGTTGTAGGTGTAGTTGTAGCAAGAGGGGGTACTATAATGATGAATGATTTCTTAAAAGAAGTTGGTGATGAAATCCTTACAAAAAAAAAGGATTCTTTAAACTAGATGCATTTGAAGGGCCCCTTTCATTGCAAGGAGGTACCCAAATCATAAATAGCTTCTTGGCAAGCCTTGGGTTATTATTGATATTGAATGCTACTATCATGTATGGGTTGTTATTTTCATTTAATGGGTCTTTATATACCTGCATAGATTGGTTTTGAGGCCTAACTGGGTTGGAGGCATTCAACATTAGCTCCCTATTATCTATCATCTTTTTTAGGTCATCCTTTAAGGCCAAACAGAAATTGGTGTCATGACTTGGCAATTGATGATAGTGGCAAAATTGGTCAAGTTTGAAGTACTTCAGTACTAGTGGGTCATCCTTGGTTTCTAGAGTTGGATCCTTAGTAATTTTACATAATCGATCATGCCTCTTGTGGGTATTCTTAGTCACTTTCTTGTATTGGATTCAGCCACTCTTAAACAACTAGCTAAGGAGCTTAGATGGTTTTAATGGAAATTTGGTATATTTTGACTGGTCTTTTCTCTTAAAGTTAGGCCTAGGTTGATTTGAAGTAGAGGCCTCCAATGTTAAAGGTTGTTTGATCTTAGCAAGGGCCTTGGGTTAACTTGTTTTTGGCCCCTATGTAGTTTTGTTTTTCTTGGCCATAGTGGCCATGACTACATGATTTTGCTTTCCCCTATTCTTGTTCTTCCTTGTATCCTAATTCTTGTATGCTACATAGGTAGGGTCATGGCTAGCCTAAGCAACATCCTCTATGTTCTTGGTTTGTGAGAAAGCTTGGTGAAGGGATTGCAGGTCTAAATAGTATACTTTGGACTTGTTGAAGTTGTTGACCATTCCCTTGAAGATTTCTAGAAGGTGGATTTCAACTATAGGCTCTAGAATCTCATTAAGTAGATCATTCCATCATTTGATAAACTTCTACATAGGGTCAAGAGGCCTTTGTTTGATTTTCATTAGTTAATCTAGGATGGTAACTAATTTTAAGTTGTACTTGAAATGATTCACAAATTGTGAGATCAAGTCCTCTAATAAGGTAGTGGATCCTCTAGGTAGTGCACAGTACCAGTCTAAGGTCTTCCCAGTAAGGCACATATGGAATATTCACATAATAGTATGAGGTCAATCTTGTAACAACAAGCATTCAGAACAAAAGGTGATGAGGGTTCCATTGGAATCATCTTCACTGTTGTACTTGATGAACTATGGTATAGGAACGACTAGGGGAAGAGTGATTTTGGGGATAGTTGGACTAATGAGATCATCTTAGTAAAAGTTCATTATATTGACTATCTATGATGTGGAAGATTTCAACTTGCGTAGTTCTTCAACAAGGTCTTAGATCATCAAGAAAGCCTAATCTAAGCCTTGGGATACTTCAACAAGTTGGGGAATTTGTACAAATAGTTCAGGAAGAAGTTGGAAGCCTTGTAGCCTTGCAATGGACAATGGTAAGGATGGAAGAGGTTGTGTGATCATGGTTGTAGGGGGGTTGCATAGTGAAAAAGAGTTCTACATTGGTACTTGAAGAAAAAAGAGTGGAAATAGGATATGAGAAGATTGAGTGACCTAGGATCCCACTAAGGGACCCATGGAAATAGAGTAGGGATGAGCCATGGTAAACACCATGGGTTATGGTTGTGCAAAGTGAGGCTTTTTTGCAAAAGGCATTGATGAGAACAGTGAGGTCGATTGAGGCATGATTTATGCCTAGTGAGTAGCAATGATGGGCATTGACCCAAACATAGTAGGATTGGGATGTGGAGAAGAAGGTTGGGGAACTTGTCCCACAAACAATACAAGAGAGGCCAAACTGGGTGTAATAGTTTAGGGAGTTGATTGTTGAAAAAGGCTCCCAATGAAGAAATCAAATTTTGGTTCAGCCTCAAACTCATATTGCGTCTCATGGTAAATTTTTAAGGCAATTTCCTCACTCAACTCATTCATTTCTATTAGTTGGGCTAGTATGAGCATATGGATGTTTGTTAGTTTTATTTTGTCATAGGGAGAAGCAATGTACTCCTTCCTGTTTCTATGGATTAGCTAAAACTCATGCTTGGATTTTAGTACATATAAAATTATAATATTCTTCATTTATTATAGTGAAGTCTAGGATTTGGCCCCTCTACCTAAGTGATTATCTATGCTCAACAATAGTTGGGTCCTTGGGGTCATATACATGAATTACATCTTGACTTGAAGCCATGCTTGTTAAGTTGATGGGCAACATAGTTAATTTTCTAAAAGGCATTAATTAGATATTCAATTGAGTTTTGAATTAATAGTTTTAATAGGTGGAACTACCTAGCATATAAATAGTTTTAGTCATGAAAATGGTAAAAACTACAACTACAGGTGTAGTCTATGTGGTAGTGGTAGTGGTAGTGCTATGCACTACACTAGTAATAATTCAAAATTAACTAATTTTAAATTTTTTGGTTTTAAAATGAAAGGAATAGAGGCTTTCATTGCAACTAGTTACAATGAAAAATTGGTATGAAAAATGTCAAAGGGAGTCTTCTAGTTTCTACATTGACTTCATTTCATCCAACTTGCACTAGAAAAGTACACTAGTTTTGTTTGGTTGAAAAGATATGTTGGGGTTCTTGAAAAGATATGTTAGTACTCATAGGGAAAGATATGTTGGGATTTTCCTAGAAAAAGTATGCTAGGTTTTCTAGTAATAACTATGCTGGGTTTATATAAAAAAATATGTTGGGTATTTTCTTTATGCTAAATATGATGGTACTTTTCCAAAAAATAGGCTAGTACTTTTTCTATGCAAAAATACACTGGGTGGTTCTTGCAAAAAGATGTGCTAGCTTTATGGAAAGGGATAATGAAAAAATTTCATAGCTATAAGTGGGTGATGGTTGCAAAAACTATACACTAAGTTCCTAGAAATCCCAACAACAGATTTTAGTTGGCATAAAGTGCAGGTTCTCTAGAAAATATGTTGGCTTTAAAAAGTCTAACAACCATTGGGAAATTTTGAGAACATCTAAACTAGCTATAATAAATATGCTAGGTACAAATTGCAGAGGAATGGATGGCTACATTGGTTTTTGAGTATAGTTTCAAGAAAGTATCCAAATGTTTTTTGGTAAATGAAATTAAATAGTAGTTAAAATCAATAAACATGCAAAGGGTAGAGTAAGATTGGATGAAAAACTTGGGCAGAGGCCCTCCTTCTAATGCTAGAAATTGTGACATTGGAAAAATTTGGTGCTAGGAAATCAAAGATTCCTTGTGAAACAATTTAACTCAGATCCCATAGGCCTCAAGAAAGGAATTCAAAGAACCTTGAACCATCTTGCCAATTATCTAGGAACTTAAAATTTGTAAACAAGGTAAATAAATTTAATGAAAATATAGATCTAATGCTAGAGAAAAATAAAAAAAAATTGAAATGCACAAATGAACTATAATATTTTATTAAAGTAATAAAATGTTGCAAGACAAAGTTTAAATGAGTACAAGTTTATGTGCTTATGATACACAAAGAGTTGCATAGAAGATGCTTGAAGCCTAATGAAACTAGAAAAGTGTGTCTTGTAGTCAACTTGAATGTGTGAACATTCCAAGCTATGCTCTCAAATCTCTTTTCTCCTTCTCTAGTATTAAATCTACTTTGTTTGTGGTGAAGCAGTTGCTAAACTTTCATTTGATTACATTGCTCTAAGAGTCTATTTGCTTAGCTGAATGCAAATTTTTCCAAAATTTCTTTAAGTATGATAATCTTTGATTTTTATAGGCCTTGGAGGTTTGGTACATGGCTGCAAACTTCTACCATGATTGCTAATAAATTCTTGCAAATTTCTAATGATACAAGTCATCCAACCCTAACATATTTATCAATTTTGGTAAGTTTGACACATGAAAGCCCATAATAAATACCTTGGCTTTATATAAGTACACTGGTTTTCATAAAACTATGGTGGGTTCATCATAAGTACACTAGCCTTAACATGAAAAATCAAAGCCCAACAATTTATACACTAGCTGCAAATGGCTCCACCATATAAATTGCTATGACCAACATACAAACCATGAAAAAACACAAATTTGGTGATTCCCAAGGCACTTTTAGCCTTCCCAAGCCTAGGTACATGCCTAATACAACTTTTTTTTTGTTTGGAAAGTGAGGCATTCACAACTTATGAAGCCATTTTTAGCCTCCTAAAGTTAAGGTATGTGAAATTGTAGCTTGTGAACTGAAAAATTCACATTTTATAATAAGATCCTACCTCAAGGTCAATGGTGAAGGTTACAATGCCAAGTTCTAGAAAAATAAGGCAATTGTATCTGCCATTATTTTTACACCAAATTATAATGGTTCTAGGCATTGGCTGCAACATGAATTTTCTTCATGGCATTTCACCTAGAAGATCATGAGGAATATCCATTAGAGGATCACCTTTTATAGGAAGGTCATCCATGAAAATAGAGTATAGAATATCATGGGCTTCCTTGGAAATCTATTCATCTTCCTCCTTACATTATTTCTCTTCATCTACTGCAACTTTGGCTACTAATTCTTGCTAATCCTTTTCCTAGTAGTCCCCTCAACCTCTGCACGTAATCTCTTAGTCCTTTTTTCCTTATTCCAAGTAACTATAGGCTCAATCCCCATGCTAATAGGGAAAAATCCACATCAACCACTCATATCCTTAGTTGTAATAGATAATGACTTGCCAACATCTTCAATGGGTGTACCTTGGGTACATACGGTATCAACAATGTGCTAAGTCCAAGGGCTAGAAAACTGAGACATATCATGTTCAAAGCATTTTCCACTATACTTAATGATCAAAAACTCCAAAAACCTTCTCCAGTAGGCATTAAAAATGTAAAGTGTATATGATACACAAAGTTGAGTTTCCTACAAAATTTTTGGATTTTACTTTTGAGCCTTGTAACCAAGATTATGGCCTAATCAAACCTAGTTCCATCTGTAAGCACTTTCTTCATCGTTCATGCCTACTGTACTCCCATGATTTTATTTTATGACAACATAGGAAGCACTTTGGATAAAAAAAAGTACATGTTCACCTTCTCAATATCACAATTCTCAAAGGATAGCATTACACCATAAGGTAATTTAAGCCAAGATTTTAAATCCTTCCTACAACTCAAATCTTTCTCTATTCTCGTTTCCATCTTAACACCTTAAGAGATATGCCACCAAAATTATAAAAAAACTCCTCATTAATAGTTAAAACCATGGGAAAACCATGTACATGAGTACAAAATTTCATAACATCCTCATTAAAAGAATCAATGACATTTAACATCTCACTAGGCAAAATAGATGGACTAGGAAGCATAAAGAGTTTAAAAAATCCTATGTTGGTTATTCTCTATTGGATATTTGTAGATGTCTTGTTCTATAGTCATTCTTGTACCTTTTTCACTTCACCCTACTTGAGAATAATTTTCTCCTTAGTTCAACTAGGATTGATCATGATGATGGAATACTTTTGTACAAAATTTGTTATACACAACATAGTTAGACTATAAAATTACAAACAACCAATGTGATCTAAGTAAGACATAAACATTAAAGAGTAATAATAAAAAACAAAAAATAAAAACAAGTTACACTTGACTTAGTGGGTAAGGACAAATCTTTATGTTGAACTAGTACCCTTATTATGAAATCTTGGAGATCCCGAAATTCATGGATGTGTTTGACAACCACATACTTTAAGTACACTTGGGAATACTGCATCCTATACCTAGAAAACTTTGCACGAAGTTGGTTGATTACTTGTACCTTGTTATTTTCCTTGCTTGAATTCCTCCAAGGCTATATGAGCTAAGGATAAGGTTTGGTCATTCAACACTAGCTCTCCTCTTTAAACCTTAAGCCTATACATAAACATAAAATTAGTCAAACAAGTAGCCATAAAGTCAAAACAAACATGTTGAATTAAATCAAAGCTTACCTTCAAACATGTAAATATTGATTGGAGGATTTTGGAGTAATGTGATTAGCCTATGACCCAACATTAAAGTGTTGTTGGTATTATGCTGTGAATACATTGACATCTTCCAAATACATGATAACTATGAGATCCTTGAAGAATATTAATTTTCATAATGTTCCAACTCCATGCAAGCCTTAGAATCATCAATAATATAGTCTAGGATATAGTTTGATGATTCCACCAAGAGATTCTTTATTATCATAGTAGCAATATCTATGGCCAAGTGTGATCATATTATCACACTAATTCTATAGCAAATACAATAAGAACTCCTTGGCACTAGGCTCTAACCACATATGTGATTTCTCATGATGGTTTCTATTGAGCATGGGACTATTAGGGAAGATCATTTTCACACAACACAAGATGCCCATCATCTCTACCACATCCCAGATTCATTTCAACATAGGCCTCTACATAAGTGGGTAAAACATGTAATCATTAAAACCTAAATTAACGTTGAAACCAAAGTAAATCATAAATTAATGAAAATTTTACAACAATGTCAAAAGAAAGAAGGATACAAGATAGCCAAATTGATCAACATAACTAGAAATTATACTTAACTTGAAATTGAAACTTACAAAAAAAAAAAAAAACTAGAATAGGAAACATTTTGACAAACATTTGACATGAAACCTAAAAAGCCTTTTAATAACAAGATTTACACAAAAAATATGGTCAAAATCAAAAAATTTGGGACCTAAGAAGATTAAAAAATCCAAAAATATTGGATTAGAAGAATGGAATAGTTAAAGATGCTAGGGCTATGAAGGAAAATATCAAAAACATTGAGGTTTCCTAGCCAATGAAGCATACACATTGATATTTCCTTCCCAAAAAATCCAAAAGTGACAAAAAAATTATCTTTCCAAGTGGAAAAACTCAAATATGTTGTCCTCCTAGGGCAAGAAGCCAAAAATTTTGATCACAGGATCATAGGGAATCCACAATGCTACCATCCCAAGCACCAAGTTCCAAAAACACTACCAAAATTGGCAAGAAAAAACACTAAAACCCTATGTACATAGGCTAGTAAATGTTGTCCCCCAAGCCAAAACTGATCATAAAGTTGTCCATTCATATGCAGAAAAATCCCTAGTTTGCCAAAATTTGACTAGAAAAACCCTAATTCACTATTGTTTGAATTGAAAACCCTAGGAATGCTATAACATACATAAGAAAAATTAAAAATGTTTTCTCACATAAGAAGAAGGCCAAAAGAATGCTGCCTATTTTAGATAAAATTCCAAAACACTAGTTTTTCTTCAAGTAAAAAACCCTAATTTGTTAGCAATTAATCCTAGAAAACTTGTAAACGATGCATTCAAGCCTAAAACCCTATTGCACTACCTTTCTCAATCATAGAGGTCAAAAATTTTGATCTTGGGTAGAGAAAATTCCAAACATATTGGTCCATGTTGCCATGAAAAAACTAAAAATACTAGAAAATGGACAAAATTAGACAAAACTGTTGTATATGTAACCAAGAAAAAATCCAAAATGTCAACACAAGATGCCAAAAAACCCAAAAATCAGTCAAAAACCTTGATTGTACATAGTCAAAAATAAAAAATGTTAACATGAACAAGCTTAGAAGATAAAAATTTCTAGTAGAATTAGGCTAGAGACAAAAGAAAATGCTAGGAAGACTGGGTACTTGGGGATCATAGATGATGATGCTTCACCTACATATGGGTTAGGTAGTCTAGTTTGAATAATCTACTCTAGCTCCTTCATGGCCACATGCTTGTTCATTGATCCATTCTTACCTCTTATTATTATCTGATTTCATGTGTTTTTCTTCCCATTGTTGATAAGAAAATCTTGAAAAAATCAAGTTTTTCCAAAAACGCTAGGCCTAAGTGGTTTAATACCCAAATTCTGTCCAAAAACACTATAGTAATGAAAATCCTAATGAAATTGATCTAAAATACCACTCTGGTAGGAAAATCCTTCTTATGGCCAAAAACATTATCCTTATGCTCTAAAACACTCTCATGTGGGCTCCACAACTCTAAGCCAAAAACACCAAGGATCAAAACCACTATGATAGTTTAAATGGTAGTTTATTTAACCCAAACACACTTTCAAGCTAGGATGCATGGTCTATACATTGCCCATATTTCTCAAAAGCTTTGAATAGGTGAAATAATCTGCTCATATGCTATCAAACCTACCCAAAAATGTTCTCCATGGTTAACATTAAAATATTATTATTTTATTTATTTATTGCCTCTTTATTGAGTTATTTTCTATTTTAACAATATAATAACCAAAATAAAAAATTAATATCTTTTATTATATTATTTTACCTTATTTTAACCTTGTGTAATGAATATATCATGCAAATGTCATTTAATATGTTTTTATTGATGTGTAGGATTAAACTATGGAAATGTGAAAATAATTTGACTTGCCTTTGAGCCTAAATGGACCTTTGGATGATTTTATGTGACTAATTGACCTTGAATTTCTAGATCTTGATCCTAGAAGCCTTTTTTACCACAAAGCCTCAATAGAGAAAATCTTAGAATGACCTGACTACATTATCAAAACTCTCGACCTAGAGGTTGGAGACATCATAGAGGATTTCCTAGTGGAATTTCCCATTAAAACCCATAATGGTGATAAGAAATGCTTAAAACTAAGTTCCTCACTAAAACCTAAACTTATGCAAGACATCACTAAGATCCTAACATTAAAGCCTTTTCATAGTCTTATGAAGACATGCCTAGGATCGATCCACATCTAGTTCAAAATAATATAATACTTGAACATAGCATTAAGCCTATCAAACAAAAGATTTGTAAGATTAGGCCATATTTAGCCTTAGAAGTTCATGATGAAACCAAAAAGCTTTATCAAGCATGCTTCATTCGAGCTGTTGACTATGCAGATTGGGTATCCAACATAGTGGTAGTTTCAAAGAAGAACAGGAGTATTCACATATGTATTGATTTCCGTGACCTCAACAAAGCAACCATTAAGGATGAATTTTCCTTACCTAGCATTGATCAACTCATTGATAAGACTATTGGTCATGCATTATTATCCTTTATGGATGGGTTCTTAGGATACAACCAAGTTAGGATCAACCCAGAACATTAGCTTTATATAACCATCATGGCACCTTGGGGAATCTTTTGTTACACTATAATGCCTTTTGGCCTAAAGAATGTAGGTGAAACATACCAACAAGCCATGACCTGTATCTTTAGTGATTATATGTTAGGTCCACTCAATGACTATGTTGATGATATCATTATAAAGTCCAAGGTGGCCAATGAACATGCACAAAAATTTAGTTATTCAACATTATCTTAAATATGAACTTCAACTTAATCCTAAGAAGTGTGTCTTTGGTGTCAAAACTAAGAAGATTCTTGGCTTTGTAGTCTCCAAAGTAAAAATACATGTTGATCCCAACAAGGTTAAAGTCATAACCAAGTTATTAGTACCTAGTAACCTTAAAGTGTGAAGTAGTTTGCAAGATAGATTATAGTTTATTCAGAAGTTTATCTCAAGGCTTATATATAAGTTACAATCCATCCAAAATTTTCTTAAGAAGGAAGTTCATTGTGAATGAAAATATCAATGCCAGGCATCCTTTGAGAATATTAAGCAAGAGTTAGCTAAGTTGCCAACTAAGTACCTACCTCAAAAAGATAAATCATTCTTCATATATCTTGCAATATCCAATACATTCATAACTTTATTGCTTTATAAAAAATGATATGATGAAGTAGAGATAGCAATTTACTACTTGAGCCATGTATTGGTAGATTATGAGACTTGATACACTAAAGTCAAAAAAGATTACTTCGCATTAGTCTTTTCCTTGAAGAAATGGAGAAATTACTCTTTAGGAGTCAAGTTAATATCATATGTAAAGATAATGTATTAAGGGCCATTACATCCAACATCTATAAGAGTAGTTGAATAGCCTTATGAAAAGCTATAATAGCCTAGTTTGATCTATCCTATGTAACACAAGCTTCAACCAAAGGCCAAGCTATAGTCACATAGTTAACCACTTCTTTGATTGAAGATAGTGTAGCCATAGATCATGAGTTTCCTGATGAGGATGTTAATGCTATCAAGAATGCACCTAAAGGTTATGAGGCCATTATGCATTTCAACAGAGCTTTAACCACGCATGGGGCTAGTACTACTATCATCATCACACTTCTCTCTAGCAAAATCGAATCTATTTTTGTAGTTTCAAGTTCCCATGTACCAAACATGTGGTGGAATATGAAAGATTAATTATAGGATTAATGATATCTTATAACTATGGATTTACATGCTTGATTGTAAAAGATGATTCTTAACTACTGATCAACCAAGTAATTGAAGTATATTCTTGTAGAGTGAAACACTTGTTGCCTTATTGTAACCTAGCCAAAATGCTCATTAAACCATTTATAGATGTTTAGATTCAACACATTTGTTAAACTAAAAATACACTTGCTAATGCCATTGCTACCGTAGTCTTAAATGTGATGCCTAATGTGTTTAGCAAGTTACCTTTCATGATAGAAAACTATGCTTATACCATCAAACATAACACTAAAGGGAATTCCATAGTAGCTATAGATAATGTTTCCCAACATGAATGGTATAATGACATCAAGTTCTATCTCATGCATGATCAGACTTCACAAAATCTAACTACTTCTCAAAAAGATGTCATATGTAAATGATCAAAACAATATATCATTCTAGCTGATAACACATTATGTTAAAAGTCCTATGATGGTGTATTTTTAGTATGCTTTAGCAAAGTAGAATCTCATACAATCCTACAATAGGTGCATGATGACATATTTGGAGGACATATGGGACCTAGAGCCATGGTTTTTAAGGTTAGATGCCTAGGATACTACTAGCCTTATATGGAAAATTATTGCATGAAAAAGGTAAAAATTTATGACATTTGTCAATGGCATAGTAACCTTATACGCATGCCACCAATAGAGTTACACACTACTTAAATTACATGGTTGTTTCAACAATGGGAAATTGACATCATTGGACCTATAACACCTAACTCTTCTGCATGACATACCTTTATTATCACTAAAACCAAGTATTTTACAAAATTGGTTGAATCAATCCTTTTGAGGAAAAAACTTCACAACAAATCTACAAATTTTTCCTAGATAACATAGGGTTATGTTTTGGCCTACCTCTAGCCATTGTTACTAATAACGGACCACAATTCAATAGTAACAAAACACAACCCTTTTGCAAACAATTACACATAAAGCATTATTTTTGATTGCCTTATTATTCACAAGCCAATGATCAAGCCAAAGCCAGTAACAAAGTTATGGTTAACCTTCTAAAGAAAATGTTAAACAATAGTAAACACAAGTGGCATGAATAATTACTGTATGCACTATGAGCATATAAAACAACATTTCAAACTCTAAGCTTGTCACATTATGTAGCCTTGTCTATGGATCTAAATCCATTTCACCTCTTGAATTTCAGGTTCCATCTTTGAGGGTATCTCTATTTAATTACTTCAAGGATGAGAAAAATAATGAACTATGTACCAGTGACTTAGATTCAATGGAAGAGCAATGAATGTAAACACTTGATCACATTAAATGATATCAAGAGAAAAAAAATAGCACCACTACCATGATCCAAATTGATGGAAGGTCACAAAAGGGGACCTAGTCCTCAAGGTTGTTCGTGAACATGTAGACAAATTCTCAGCTAACTAGAAAGAACCTTTCCTAGTGACCAAGGCCTATGGAAATGGAGCTTTTATGATAGAAAACCTAGATGGGAATGAATTTGATGATCCAATCAACCATTTCTATCTTAAACCATATTATATCTAATATTAACTCATTTGATTTTAGTTTTTGTTAACATATTTAAATGCATATGTAACATGGATAAACTTGGTGACTTGTAATAGGTAAGTGTGCATGACTTCTTCTCTTTGGTCCTAAAACACTACAAGTTTTGTACTAATCTATGGAGAAAAATACAATGCTCTCAAACTCTATTAATTGTATTTCATGATGGTCAATGATTTTCTTATCATCTCATGTTATCTCTTGTAATCCCATGTTTCTTTGATCTATTTTCTTAATCTCTCCATGTTTTGTTTCCAAGATAAACCTAGAGTCATCGTAGAGGTATGACTCATCACAACAGTTAGTTATCACATGATCTTGATACATGAGATTTAGTTTGCTTATTTTACCATGCCAAGAGTGCTTACTCCATATCATTTCCACTACCCCTTTTGATCCATAAATGTGCAACCATTTTAGTCTTTCACATCTAGCTTTTGATGAAAACCTATGTTTGACATTCATGTATCATAGCTGCATGACATGTTCTACAACATGCTTCCTCAAGTAGTTAGTTAAACCTCTAGATACTTCATCTAGTGAGATTACAAAAATCTAGCCTTGGCATTGAAACCCAAAGAACATTTCACTTCGACACAAAACAAAAAAGAGGGAGAAATGTCAAGAAAGCCAAGAAGTCAAAGTAGCATAAAACAAAGTAAACTATAGCTCAAAAAATGAGCCAAGTAACCATTGAAGCCCATAACAAAATACTAGTTTCTCTAAATGTCATTAGTAACCTATAGTTAAAGCATGAAGCCTTCATTAGCAAATGAGCACATACCTATGCCATAACCATGATGTTAAAACATTTTAAATTTTTAGTTAGCCTATTTAACCATTTTTGAATAGCCAATTTAGCCAAAATGCCTTAAAATTATCATCATTTCACTTTAACCTTACTTCACTATCATAACTACTCCTTGGCATGATTCAACTACTACAAAACCAAGTGTAAAGAGAGAAGTGTTGGTGATAAAATTATGATTGTGTTTCATATTCTTTATTAATGTATTTCGAGTTAATCATTAAAACATGAATAAAGAGGACCAATGAAACTATAATTCTAACTTATGGCCAAATTTTAACTATAATTTTGATTAGATTTAAGGGAAAAAATAAATACCTTGATTTTCCTTTAGAAAATTCATCCTGTAACCTTGTTTTGTCAAAATCCTAGAGCATTCTTAATATGTAAAATGTAATTCATGGAAAAAAAGTGCCAAAAAGTTATAAATTACATTAGAACAACATAATTTAGTTCATATTATTAAAATCCCTACTAATTCTAGTAAAAATGTTAAAAATGTTGCACTTTTCAATCTAAGCATAAATGTAAAAAATGCTACCATTTCTAACTAATGTGAATGGTTAAAAATGCTATGTAAATATCCAAGAAACTTGCCAAAATTAAATCAATGAGAAATAGAAAGAACGTGCCTATTCAAATAAAAATGACATCCTTTTAAAGATCTTTTGGCACATACAAGATCTTTTGGAACATACGAGACCTTTTGACACAAAGAAACTTGGAGACCTTTTGGAGCTATCTTTCCCTTGCACTAACCATTATGAATAATCAAGTGCTTGTTGCAGTCTTCATCCAAAAGCAAATCAATCAATCCAGTTGTGTTTAGTTTAGCTATAAAATGCACCCTACCTATGCATCTATTAGATCTCCACTGGTGATTTTAGAGAGATCTCTGGAATTCTTATATTCCTAGGATTTAAAATTCATAAAGACTATTTGATCTATATCTTATGAACTTGTATTTCCATAATATTTTTACAATATTAATACAAAATTTGCAGTGTTCTATCCACATCTTTTACTATTATTTTTCATATTATTTAGTGTGGATCTAGCATTGGATCTATTGTTTGCCTGTTTTTATCATTTTCATCTTGGTAATAAGATCTTAGGTCCTTAGGTAATCGACAAGATACCTAAGGAACCTCATATTCTTTTTCAAGGCCTATGGATCTTAAGGTAAAATTGTTCCACATGCATCTATTTGATTTCTAGCATCAAATGTTTCTATCATTACACCTTTACCTAGCCACTATGAAACTTATCCTCAAATCAACTAATGGAGGTTCCAAGATTTCTCACTTAGTGTATAGTAACCCCATCTCTTATTTTTAGGTCATTGGTGCTAGGTAAAATAGAGATATCTCTATGATATTTGCTATTGATATTGGATGATATGCATGATTGTTTTCTAGCTTTATTCTATTTATCTCTTTGGCATATTATGACATTTTACAAAAATGTTTCATTTATTCTTTTTCATACATTATGTTTGGAATTATGAATCATTTTTATGTATTAATAAGCATATATTGATACAACTAGATGTTTTTTTGTTATGCTTTACTTTCAATGTTTTCTCTTTCCTTTTGATCATTGTTTTACTATAATTTCTTTCACTTCCTTATCACTACATTAGTTTATTTCAATTTTTAGTTTCTCTTGCCATGATCATTTATTTATTTGAGTTTCTATATCTAATGTTATTCTCTCTAATCTATGGTCAGGAATGAGGGTGTTATAAGCTAGTATCATAAGGTAATTTTATTGATTTTATTATTTTATGTTATTATGTCCAACAATGATAGGCACTAGAGGTGGACATGGTCATGGTAGAAAGATAGATGTTAGGCCTAGCAACCCAACTCTAACACTTGATTTAATTTTTAATAAAATGGAGAAGCATGTAATTGATCCTCAATTAGATACATTTACTCCCACTCCTACTTATACCTTGAATGAGAAGATCAACTAATTAGATTACAATTTCTATATATTCTAGTTTCTTCATCAACATACAAAAAAGAACTTAAACATGTCATCAATGTTTGTTACTTCAGCGAGGGGTAGTGTAGTAGACAATTACTTAAACTTGAGCTACTAGCATAATTTTTTAAGCTAGATATATCTATCTTCCAAGGTGAGAAGGACCCTACTACTATAAATGAGTGATTAGAAAAGGTCATGAAGATCTTCAAATTGATAAACTACACTTCCATGTAAAAAACATGATTAGTAATCTAATAGTTCAAAGGTTCTACTAGTTATTGATGGGTATCTTAAAAGAGGGTACATCATAGGAAGGATTATGATGTTTATTAAAGAAAATTATTTCTTGATTTCAATGAGCATTATATTCCTTTAGAATACATTGAGACTAAAGTAGGTGAGTTTTATCACCTCTACTAGGGAACTTGGATCATGACTTAGTATAACTACAAGTTTTTGAAGTTGAGCCTATATCTATCTCACATACATTCTAATGAAACAACTAGAGTGAACCATTTCATCTATGATATTTTTTCATCTATTAAGAGCCACTTGCTTCCTCTTCATCTTTGGAAGTATGAGAATACACATGTTCTAGAAATCGACCTAGAGCATAGTCATTTGGTGGAAGCACTGTAACATGATTATTATCATAATATGAAAGAATGCTCTAATGGGATGTTTGATGGGTACTAGTAGCCTTAGGGTTCTAGATCTAGTAGAGAATAATAGCAATAACAATCTTTAAGATGTGGGACCACTCATCGATCCAATACTGACCATGCTTGTGAGAATTCTTGGTACTTCTAGAAGGATTATCCCAACTACTATAATTTTGGTTAGATATTTCATAAGAGATTTAATTATCTAAAGCATTTAGACAATGATAATTCTTAGCAAGATGGAAGAATAGCATTTGATCAAGTTGGAGCTAGGATGCATGGATGTGTATATGCTTTAACTAACTAGCCAATTAATGCTTAACACAACATAGTGATGGAGACTAGAGAATGATTTAAAATTTTGAAATTTTCATTCTTTTTGATTCTATGCTAGTCATTCTTTTATTGATCCATGAATAATTATACATTTTAGTTTGAGGAGTTAGTTTTTTGTTTAAATTATTTGTGTTAGTGTTGTCAAAGGTGGGCATAAAATAAAGTTCCTCTGAGTTTTTTGGGATAAAAATTTCAACTTATTATAGTGTATTTAAGCCACCATGAGTTGAATGAGTTGCAAAGAGATCATGATCTAAAAATGCCATGAGTTGTGATCTTTGTTAATAGATTGTGATAGCTAACCATGAGTCATGATCAAGTCACGTTGTTATGCCATGATCTTACCATAGACCATGGTCTAACAAAATAGAGAGGAAATGAAATTTTTAAATACCACAAGCTAGATATAATTCATGGTTAGGTAATGATGATGTTTTAGCCTCAATGGTACTTTCTTGTACTTCAAATGTAATCCATGAGTAGATCAAAAGTGATGGGACTATTAAAGAATAGACCACAAGTTATGGTCTTTAATGCCATGAATCATGATAAGGTCATGATGCCTACCATAGATTGTGATGAGGTCATGGTCTTTTGAAAATTGTTGATTTATTTACCATGAGCCATGGTGAACTTGTGGTGAAGTCATAGTCCTACAAGATATAGAGAATGACATTGCAATGAAATTCTGGATATAATATAAGAACATTTGAGGCTTAAAACTTGGAAAAATAAAGACTAGAAACATGTTCTAAATTTTTCAAACGTGGTAAAGTAAGCTTTAATTAGAATATAAACATGAATTGAGGCTTAAATTTAACTTATATATGCAAAATATACAAAACCATCATAAACATGCATAAACTCTTAAAACCACACAAAATGACTTTAGATGAATTTAGAAACATTATATAAACATGAAAAAATAATAAAAAGCTAAATAATATTGAAAAAAGAATATGTAAATACATTTATGTGCTTTTAAATTATAATGAAAGGATTGAAACCCATGAACATGAATGTAAGAATACAAAGAAATTTACTGGAACTTAAAAATGGGAAGTGAATCCCTTGTATTAAAGCATAAAACTACTTTTAAATTCTTTAAATATTCACTAGAAACATAAGGAAACATATAGTTAGCTTTACAAACATGATAGAACTTGAAATCAAAATCTACATGTAAGAAAAATATGAGAATGCATAAATTTTAAGAATCTAAGAAAGAAAAGCTTGCAAGAACTTGGAAGAAGAATCCATAAAAGAGGATTCACTCTTCAAATTAAAAGAGTCATGGTACAGAATGTAATAAAAGAAAAAGAAAAAATTTAAAAAAGGTTTCCCAAGAATACAAAGATTGTGGAGGAATATTCAAGAATTCAACAATGGAAGAACTTCTATTCACTTCAACTCAAAAATGCAAGGAAATTTACAATGGGAAGGATTCCTCTTGATTTATATTTTTATGTGGAAGATTTTTCCTCTTGGATCATGGGTCATGAATGAAGGCTCTTGGCCCCTTCTTGATCTTTTTAGCAATTTTCTCAATCCATAATCTTCTAAAATCCTTTTCTTTAAAAAAAAATACACTCATAATGCTTAATACATAAGGATAAACATCATAGGAAATACTACCATTACTTCATACTCTAATCAACATTAAAGAAAATATTAATGAAGGAGGAAGAAGGCCCCTTTTTAATAGGTGGTAATGTGCTTACTATGGATTAATTGTTTTGATCTTTACCTTTGGTAATTTAATACATCTTGTAACATGCTATGTTCTTGACCCACTGGTCTATCTTTAAATTTTATTGATCTTTGGTTGATTTATGTCTTATGGAGGATTTGATCTCATAACCCTATGATCAATATTATTGTGTGCTCTATTATATTTGTGAAACCTTTTAATTATCTTTTAATTAACTTGCCTTTTATTATTATGGTCTCCCTTTTTGAAAATATTCCTCTTTTGAATTCTCACTTTGGTATTAATTATCATCTTTTCTTAATATTATTTTATTGAGATCTTGGATTTGAATTTTACTTATTTGGTAGTGTTTCTTACTAAGAACGGGTTGATGGAAGGTGGAACATGCTATGAATTGGCATATGGGGATTTTTGGAAAATATCATATTTTCATTAAACTAAATAAAAGCTTTTTTCTATTTTCTTTCATTTGTGAATTGGGCTTTTTCTATTATTTATTGGACTTGTATTTGAACTTTGATATTTATCATATATTTGATTCAGAATATAATTCATTGTAAGAAATTATTGTTATATTGGCTAAAAGTTTGTAATCTTTTATTTAGTTAAGAGTTTTCATCTTTCATACATTGATCACACTTACTCGTGGTGATTTCTTCCTCTCTTGTGGTGATTCAGTTTCTTGGCCTTCAACTTTAGGTGTTGCAGACCAACTTTGTTGTAGTTCAATTTGTTAAGGTAGAGTAACTAGTCCAAACTTTGTTTCTTTGTACATTTTTAATGATCTAACTATTGTCCCATTATCATCAACTTTATTGTTCTTATTTGCAAATTCCTTGATGAATGTTATCATTTTATGGACATCTTGTGGCTATTTTGACCTTATTCTGATTGAACAAAATGTATTGGAGGTTAGGAAGACATCTTTCTCATTGTACCTAGCAGGATGAGATGTCTATCCATCATTGTAGATACCTTACAGGAAATGTCTACTTGCATTGCAAGATGTCTATCCTACTAGGTCTATTTGTGAGCCATCCAAATTGAAGTTGAGAGCCTTGTTACATGCTAAAATAGTTTTTCTTTAACCTTAGAACATCTTGAACTCATCAAAACACATTCAAATATCCTAAAAATAAGGTAAAATACACCATTTTGTGTTCAATTTGTGGTTGTTGTTGTTTTTTTATCTATTTCATGCTATTCTTATGATCTTTGAATCATTTTTTATCTTTAATGTCCTATTTTGATCTCTTGATTATGAATTTCAATGGGATCAATGGGTAGGCATTATGAGGAGTCTAGGTTAACATCTAGAACTTGACCCACATCACCTATGATTGTACTCTAAGTAGCAAGATCTGAGTGACAATGGGTAAGCATTATGAAGGATAGTGTTGGCTTCCTTGCTTGATCCACATCACCTATGATTACACTTAGATTGTGACATTAGGCAAGCATTATCGAGGAACTATTTAGGCAATCAATGTCTACTCACATCACTTGTAAATTTCATGTGGCTAGTTTTCTTGATGTAAAACTAAAGGGTATGTAATCTGTATGAGTTTCTTTTTAGATTCAATCCATTCAAGATTGGGTCTGGTTGGTTAACTTATCCTTGAACAGAGTCACTGATAACATCCAACAAAGGTGATACCTTTATGGACAATCGTTCTTGTGAATGATTGATTCTAGTGCATTCTTAGTTTATATATCTCTTGATATTTTGTGAATATCATGGTTTTGAATTTTTCTTTTGGTATCTAATCTCAAAAATCTTGAGATGGCTTCTTATGTAGCATGTACCTTGTCCTTTAGATTGTTCCAAGTACACCAAGATGATTGGCTCTACTAGAAGGTTTCTAATCCATCCTACATATGTGAACGTAGATATAAATTGTAGAAGCTAGGATCATGATGGTGATGAAGGTAGATCATTGAATCTTTCCTTTATGTTTTCAAATTTTAATTATGTTATCATGATATTTAATGTTTGATCTTTTGTAATTATGTATATTATTAATCCTCCTTTAATACTATGAACTTGTTATGTTATGATATTTATTTATAAATTATGATTAATGGAATTTCTATTTAAAGTGTTTAATGTGAACTTCAGTTTTACCATGTACTTTGATTAAGATTTATAATGCTTATGCTTATCATTAGCCTTTGGTTATAAGCATTATAACATCACATGTCCAAGTAATAAGATTTATGTGATTAAAGTTGGATTATTTAAGTATAAAATTTTGGGTGACATGTCTCTTAGTTTACTAATCTTCATATCATAAGTATAGGAGAATATAACACCATCTTAGAGATGGATAGGATGTCTTACTATCAAGGAATATTTAACTATTATCATAAGACACTTTCCTTGATGACAAACAATGATGTTCAAGTAATAGTGCAAACTAGACCATGCAAGGTTAAGCTAGATATTGCCTCTTAGAGATTTTCATCACTTTTTTGTGGAAGGATCATTCTTTTGTTCATAATTTCTATTAGTGAACCTTCTCATAAGAGATTGATCAAATTCCTATTGTTCATGAGTTTCTTGATGTCTTCCATTCAAAGTTTCTAGATTTGCTTCCAATACATGATGTTAACTGTAATATTTCTTTCAAACTTAATGCTAAACCTATATCTAAGGTTCCACACAATATGTCACCTATTGATTTAGGTGAATTAAATATTCAACTTTAGGATCTGCTAGATAAGAATCTAATTCATACAAGTGTATCTCCTTGGGTGCTACTATTCTCTTAATCAAGAAGAAGAATGATATTATGAGATTGTGTATATTTTATAAATAGCTTAATTAAGTGACTATGAATAACAACGGTCCTTTATCTCACATAAATGACTTATTTGATTAGTTAAGAGAATCTTGAGTGTTCTTGAACATAGCTCTAAAGTCAAGGTACCATCAGGTTTTCATCAAATTGAGAATATCCCTAAGATAGACTTTAGGATATTGTACATGCATTATGACTTCATGATTTTACCATTCACACTCACTAATTCTCCTAGAGTATTTATGCATCTCATGAATAGTATGATGAATTGTACCTAGATCATTTTATTATTATTTTCATAATTGATATCTTGGTGTACTTTCCATCAAATAATCTTCATGAGTAACATTCAAGAATAGTGTTACAAAAGCTTAGAAAAGAATTAGTTGTTCACTCAACCTTTGAAGTATTCAGTTTGGCACTAATTGATTTATTTCTTGGGACATGTTATTTCAAAGGCTAGTATAGTGTTATACCCTACTAATATATTATTCTTTTAGGATTGGCCTATCCCTAATGACATTGAAGAGGTTTGAAATTTCTTTGATTTGGTAAGTTACTACAAGAGATTCATTGAAATTTTGTCCCATATTTCTTCACCTCTTATAAAGCTATTATAGAATGATGTTCAATTCTTATAGAAACCAAAATGTTAGGTTACTTTTGATGAACTCAAAAGTAGATCAATTTCAAATATTGTATTGATTTTTCCTACACTAGGTAAACCACATAATGTTTCCATGGATGTGTTAGCTAAAGGTTATGGGTGTCCTTATGAATGAGGATAAAGTGTTAGCACATGATTCAAGATAACTAAAGCCTTATGAGATGTGTTATTCCACTCATGATCTTAGTTTAGGGGCAATGGTATGTACCTTAAAGTTTGCATGCAACTATTTTTTTTCATGAATGGTTGATGAGTTGGATTGATTATAAAGAGTTGCAATAGTTAGGTAATTATTCATATTTGAAACTATGTTAAATGTAGTGAATTCAATTATTGGTTGGTTTTTTCTTTACCATCCAGTATTGGAGAGTTAAAAGGAATGTTTTTGTGGATGTCTCAAGTTGTGTGGCTAGTAAAACTTACAATTTTGTGATTTAATCATACATGATAGATGAGTTTTGATTATAGTGAGATTCTTTTTGTGAGAAAATTAGGCATTCTAATAATCTATAGTTTACAACATATGTGCTCAAGTTGGTTCATTATAAGAATCAAGTGTATATGCTTGATTCCTTATAATAATTTCTATTGGAGGAAGCTTCCTTTAGCAAGTTTTAGATTCATCCAAGTAGCACAAGGATGCATCAAATGCTAAAGAGGTTGTATTGGAGGTCACTCATGAAAAAGTAGGTTGGAAAATTTTTGGTAAGATGCTTAATATTTCAATAGATTAATCTTGAGCATTAGCAACTAAGTAGCTACTTATACCCTCATATTATTCCATAATGGAAGGGGGAGGTAATCAATATGGATTTCATTATTAGTTTCTCTTGTACTAGGGTGGAAAAGACATCATCTTCATTTTTGTCAACTTGTTAACTAAGCTAGCTTATTTCCTTGCTACAAAGACCATATCCAATGTAAAGGATATTGTGTAGTTATTCATCCTTCAGATTATTTTATTGCATGATATTCTTAACAAAATTTTCTCCAATTGTGATATCATATTTACATCTCTATTCTGGCATGCATTCATGAATAGCTTGGGTACTAGACTAAGTTTGAGTTTAGTATACCATCTACAAATGAATGGATAGGTTGAGAGAGTCAACTAGATTTTGGAGGAGATGCTTTAGTTTTATGCCTCATAGAGTTTGGATAGCTAAGATAGTCTATTATCATTGGCTAAGTTTTTCTATAATAATAGCTATGAAACAAATATGAAAAAATCATAGTATGATGTTTTGTACAATAGACCTTGTAGAATTTCTTTGTGTTAGGATGAAATTGAGAATATGAAGCAAATCAATTTGGATATAGTTTTATGCATGATAGAGTAGATTAAGAAGATTTGTGAGTAACTTAGAATAACTAAAAACTAGTAGGATAGCTATGAAAATCAAGAAGATCTATCAAATTAGTAGTTGATGAAAAGTTGTTCATTTGTGTCTCTCTATCATAGGGCTTAATGTGCTTTGGTTAGAAAGGAAAGCTTGCATCTCATTACATTGGACCATTTGATGTGCCTTAGTGCATAGGAAACATGGTGTATTGCATAAATTTTCCTTAATAGCTTTTAAACATGCATGATGTTTTTATAGATCCATACTTTAGAAGTATGTTCCTAATGATAGTCATGTTTTCAATTAAATCAATGTACACCTCTAATCATATGATTCATATGTGAAGTATCCCATTAGGATCATGGATTCAATGGAGTGTGGGTTGCATAGCAAGATAGTCTCCAAGGTGAAAGTCTTATAGAGCTACCATGGTTTCCATGAATTGACTTAGAAGATTGAGTTTGATATGCATTCATATTATCTTGAAATCTTTTAGGAGGAATATTCTTAAGGAGGAAAGAATGTAATAACCCATACTTTTTTAGGGTTATGTTATTGTTTCTACCTTATGATTTTATGCTTCTTGATGGATTTAATGTTTGTGATATGATTTCTAGTTAAGCTTATTAGTCATTATGGACTTTTTACATTATATCAGTATGCCAATATATGTTATTTTATGGATTTTAATTATATTTTTAGCTAGTGTGCACTAACTTGATGGCAAAGTTTAGCAAGCTTTTTATGGAGACTATGATATTCACATGATTGCAAGAAAAAATTTTGTGTGAGCATAATATTTTTTTATTAATTAAATTATTTATCATATTTTTTGTTTTTAATTAAAGTATTTTTATAAATGTTTAATTATTTTTGTGAAAAGTCTACCTGAGTTATGAGAGGCTTTGTACTAGTCTTTTTATTTTCAATTTTCATTTTAGAAATAGGGTTAAGGTTGCTACATTTGAGTGTTTGGTATATTTTCATTAAAAACCAAAAATTTCATTCTTTTAAGAACATTGTATCCATTTTCTTAAATGTGAAAACACTATTGGATTAAAGGTTTATGATCGTATTATAAAGATTTGTTGATTCCTGTTTGTGATTATGCAAGAGTGCTTAGTTGTGTTCATGGTACATTGTGGATTGTGCTTTTGTTATCCAAGTGAGTTATCTTGACATTTTTTCTTGTTTTAGTTCTTAGGTTTTATACATTACTAGCAAGGCCAAATTTTTCTAAATTATTTTCAAATTTGTATACAATTATGATTGGGATTGGATTTTTCAATTGTAATTTTACAACTTTTGAGAATTTTGAGAAAATTAGGATTTTGTAAGAATTCAAGAAACAACTATTTTGGACTTACATATTATGCATTAATCATGAATCTTGGTGCTATTAATTTCATCTTATGATAAATTTGATTTGGTTTTTAATGTTTTACTAAATTTCCAATCCTTATCATTTTATAAGTTGTTGATGATTTCAGTTAGGGTTTGGACCTCTTTATCTTACCATCATTTTGTTTTTTTCTTTTCTCTAATTTTGAAGGTACAATTATGTTCTATGATTCATGTTAATGTCTTCTCTAGTTTCCTCTATAAATTAGTAATTTTTTAAAGGTTGTTTCAAGCTAATTTCTCTTTTCCTCAAGATATACATTCAAAACATGAGTCTATAATATGTCATGATTAGATTGTTAGTACTAACCATAAGTCAGATCATGGTCAACTCTTTTTCTTTCTTTGAAATTTCTAAACTCTATTTCTAAAAACTTGCAATCTCACAAGTAATGGTCAATTTATGATTAGTTACCACGGATCATGGGGAAGTCATGGTCAAGTATATCTTCTTGATCTTTTTGTTTCAAGTTATTTTGATTGGTTTCTAGTTAACCATAGAGCATGTTCAAATCATGGGCAAGTTATTATCAAGCTCTATGAGTTATCAATAGGTTATGATCAAGTCATGATTGAGACATTTTTATAGTAGTTCTTGACAATGGTTTTTTTGAGTAAATCATGAGTTGTGTTAAGGTCATGGCTGGATTTTGGTTAGCCACCATAGGTCATAGTATGGTTTTTCTTGAATTTTAACTTATTTCAATGTTTTTTTATACTACTTGGACTTGGTTCAACACATCTTGATATCATTTGGCTTTGTTCAATATAGTTTGATTGGTCTTAATCATGTTGAATTTTTGGAATCAATTATTGCTTCTTATTACACCTTTTAGATATTTGAACTTGTTGGCTATTAGTAGTATTCCTCCACCATTAAATTTTGGTTGTACTTATTTTTATGCTTGAATGTTTATAATTTATTAGGAGATAACATCAAGTTGTGTTGTCAATTGGAGATGGGATCCCTAGATACATTTGGTATTTAATCCCCATTGGGATGCATTAGGATGAATCTCACTATAGACTCCATCTTGTAGAAGATGTTGATTCATGGCTCATTTATCCCTTTCATTTAATTCCTCTAGAATATCAAAGGTGAGGACTAGGTAGTACTTCTAATACTAGTAGTTTGGAAAGTTAGAGGTGTGTCCTAGGTTGCATCCCTAGCATTGAGACTAATATATAAAATCCATTTACATGAGAGTTTGGCATTTGGAATGAAAAATTGGTTTGGAAAGTACTCATGAAAACAAATCATACATTTGAAACTAAGTGCAATGCATGATATCCTCCATGTTTGTAGGTTGATGGCTTAGAATAGGCAATTTGATTTGGTTAGATTTTTGTTTAATGCTTAGATCTATGTATGATGTGTGGTTTATGATATATGGATTATTTGTTCTTACTAATATGTATTTCAAGCTAGCATGCCTTCATCTAGCCATCATGAAACTTTATTTCAAATCAATCAAAGAAGGTCCCAAGGTTTCTAACTTAGTTTATAATAGCCTCTTATATTATTTTCAGTTTACAAAGGCGAGGTATAGTAAGGATATTTTTTGATATTTATTATTGATATTGGATAATATGCATAATTATTTTCTAGCTTCATTCTTTTTATCTCTTTGGCATATTATGACATTAAATACATATGTATCAATTATTCTTTTTCATGCTTTATGTTTGGAATCATGAATTATTTATATATATATATATTGAGCATATATTGATACAAATGGATGTTTTTTATTATGCTCTAATTCTTATATGTTTTATTCTATTATCTATTTTCAGCTTATCATTAGCTTTCATTCTACTTTTATATATTTATACTATTTAATTATATTTTATATTCTTCCATTGTCAATGTCTTACCTTTTCTTTTGGTCATGGTTTTACTATAATTCCTTTCACGTCCTTATTACTACATTGGTTTTTTTCAATTTTGAGTTTCTATTGTCATGACCATTTACTTATCTAGCATACTCCAACATAAATTAGTATCTAGATCCTGCCAACTAGGAATACCTCAAGAAATATGAAATCCAGTTTACAAAAAAAAGTTCATTACAAGTTCATTACAAGTTTACTTTAGTCTGTTCTTTCTCTCAAATCCAATTTACTACTTCTATTTTACATTCTTTTCCCATCCTACTCTTCATTTTGTTTTCTTAATCTTTATTCTAATATCATTATTCTATCTTCTGATATAACTTCATCCATTCTTCCTACTTCTACTTGTCTCATTATCTTCACATTTTTTAGGAAACACATTAATGATGGAAATATTTGCAAGGGATTTGCCTTATGTAGAGATATACAAGAGGTCCTCACTAATCCTATGGTGAGGATGTATTGATTTGTAATGAGAGAAAGAGATCATCGTCATCATTAAGAAGAGCTTTATTTTTAACCTTCAGAAGTCCTTAGCTATGCTTCATTAGCCTCTATTCAACATCTATGCTAGCCTTAGAGTTCTTCAATATCTTCATTTATACTAATTCTATTGTATAACACCAATATCATTGATAGAGAACTTATTAAAATTAGTTTCCTCCTAGTATCATCATCATGTTTAACTTTAGTGACAATACAAACATTAAACCTATTAACTGGAAGAGACTAAAATCTATAATTTTATACTACTTTTGACCCTTGAACATCATCATTTCAATCTTTACTCTTTATTTGTAATCACATATTATTTTTCATTCTTAAATCATTCTTTCTCCTCCATACAAGGACTATTATACGATGAAGATAAAGCATTCTTCAATTCTTTAAGGAAGTAGACATCAACCTCTTACCATATAGCAGTATCTCATGTGATTTACTCTCATCTTTAACTACATTATAAATATAGTAATTTTATATCATTATTCCCCCTCATATGTCTACTATTCAATTTTTTTTAGTAATATTTTCCTATCATTACAAAATGTGGAAAGTAGGCTAAGTTCATATTCAATTTATGGAAACTAATGCAACAATTAGGTTTTAAACATAAACTCACAACATCATACCACCATAAGTGAATAGTCAAGTAGAGGTTACAAATAAGGAAATAAAAAAGATCCTGACTTGAACCATTAGTAAATATAAGCAAGTCTAGAGCACCAAATTAAATACTACCTTATGATTCTATCACTCAACCTAGAAACTCCCTATGAACTACTTACCCTATGAGTTAGTATACAAAAAATTATCTATTCAAGTAGAACTTTGCACACTAACAATCATACATAATGATGTCCATAAGGTGTATACCGAATAAACACATGATACCAAAATTAGACACAAAGAACTTAAACCAAGGAACAAGGTCCTTTACTATAATCCCAATCATATACCACAACATATCAAGTTTTAAATACTATGGAAAAGATCCTATATTATCCACACATATTTTTGATCAAATGTCTTATAAATTTATTACTTTAACAATCCACAAAAATTGTTTTTGATCAACATACAAGTGAAGCCATTTAGAAATACCCAAGAAGCCATGACCCTAGTCTCATCATCCATGACCATCATTTCCCATGTCATTATCCATAACTTCTCTCAACCTCAATCATGGAGGATTTTCCAATTTTAATTAAACCTTATGAGTACATTATATTATCCATATCTTGCATACTTTATCTTTACAAGATGTTTCAAATCATATTAGATTCATCATCAATTGCAATTAATTTCGCAAGGATTATAGAGAGAATAAATAGTATTATAGTTAATGAGTAGTTGAGATCTAGTGATTAATTTTGGGAAAAAAATGACTAGTTGTAGAAAACAAGGAAAAACTTTTAAGAGATATAATAGTCAATAAAAATGGTTGGTTTTAGGAAAAAAGTAATATGAATAGAAGGGTAGGAAAAGTATGGGATACAAGGGATTGTATAATTTTTTTGTTATACAATTTTTTATTATTTTCAAATTTCTTAAAATTTTATAATTATTTTTAATTTTTCATTTCTTAATAATTTTTTTATTTCTTACTATTTTTAAAATTTTTTATATAATTCTAATTTCTTAGGTTGTTTCTTTTAAGCATTTGCAAATATTTTTAATATTTTTGTTTGTATGATCATTATGCATGGTCATTATAAAAATAGTAAATTATTAGAACTAAAAATTAATTCTAAACTATCATAAGAATGATGAACATATGCTTTTTCAACCTTATTGCATGTTTCTAGATTCACAAGTTAACAATTGAGTTACCAAGTCAACTTATGGCTTGGTGAACCAAGTTAGCTAATCGATGGGATTACCAAGTTAATTCATGTTTAACATTTAAAGCTTTGACATGATTGTTTTACCATAAATAAGATGATTAAAAAATAAACATAATGATAATTAATGATAATAAATTGCAACAAAGTAAAATACTTGGAAGTATAAATTTAATCTAAGTCATACTAGATGGAATTAATCTTAATATTTATTGCTAGAACATGATCACATTTAAGTACAACCACTCAAAATAAGGCTCTTGATAATGGATGATAAGGATTCTACTCATTTTGAACCAATGGAATATATCATTTGAATTGCGGTATGATCTAGTCATAAGTTTCAAAGTCAATGTTGAATGGATTACCAAGAATACTTATGTCTGTCATTACCATCAAGAAATATAAAAAATATTATAATAAATATGATACAAATACAACCCATGTTACCATGGTGGAAGACAAAGAAAATATTTATAATTTTATATTTTATGATTTTTATGGACTTTATAATTATAAGAAATAAACAATAATAAACACACATGCATTATAATCCCTCTTAGGAATAGGTGCAATGCTCGTGTTGCGATCCCTCTTAGGGACAAATACAACACTACATACAAAATGCGATAAAAGTAGCTCTTAGTCATAAGCTCAATGGTTCAACATTATGTCATATAGTTATGAATCCCTTAGGCAAGGATAAATCATCAAAGCTTAAGAAAATGAGAACTAAATAAATTATTTTATTAATTTAATGATTTATGAATGTTTTTAGAGTTTTAATATTTAAGGCATTAATGTTAGAATGAGGAAAAATCATAAGACTTTTTCATCATGCAAACACTCAACTCTACATTAACCAAATGGTTTTAGGCTATGTAAGCATGGTAGCACTCTAATAAAGTCAAACATACTTGTGAAAGTGATGACTCAAAATTCACATAAAATAGGAAAGGAAATCAAGTTACCCAAGGAAGAAATAGTTCTTCACACAAAATGGATGTCAAAATCCCAAGAAAATGTCTAAGTATAAATTGGTTATGTGAAATAACTCACTTTGGGTATTCATAATTTTTGCATAGGAACAAAGGAGGTTCATTATTGCCTAGGCATTAATGAAGGCTCATCAACATAGCCCAAAGTGACACCAAGAAAATAAGAGATAAAGTTAGGAAAACTAGGCCTACTAAGGGAATGTGTTAGTGCCCTTGCATTGATGTAGGAGATGCACCAATGTAGGGTAGTTAGTGCATTCCCCAGCTCCATCCTCCCTGCTCACCCGCACACTTCCCCACACCCCACCCCCTCTCCCCCAAACCACACTTTTTTCTTTCAATCCTAGGTGTAGCGTAAGACATAAGGAAATATGTCAAAAGGATCCAAGGACTTCCAAATGAAGCTAGAATCATTCTAAAGGGCTTGGAATTATGCACACAACCTCAAAGTGTGACCCAAGGGAGAAAGGGTATATCTTAAAAGAATAATAATCTCTACCAAACACACTAGACTACAAACATACGGGGCATATAAAACACTTCCTAGATCTAGGTTTTACAATTAACATAAAAATTATCATTTTATGCTTTATCAATGGACTTAATCACATGCTGTGAGTCCTCTAACTAACAAATGTTGTGAAATAAAATTGTAAGAGCTTCATTACATTGACTAAGAATATTATATAAATGCAACTCAACTTGTGCATATATATATATATATATATATGCAAATGCATTAAATACATTAGCACACGTGTTAATATATAAATAGATGCACCAATATCATATCTCCAATACTAACTCAAAACTTTCCTTGAGTTATACAAAATAACAAGAGTTTAATTACAAAATTGGTTAGATGATATTAACTAACTTTATCACAAACTAACATTAGATAATAAAAATTGTGAGGGCTATATGAAAACATAGTTTAAGTGATGTCCTTATTATAGAAAGGGATTGAATCATCATATAGATAATATAGACATAACATATATACAAAATTAGTCGATGAAGTTACATTTTGAATGGCATCATCTTCTATCCTTTATTCATCTACATTATGTTGAGTAACTAGAAATTTTGTTTGTCAATTTATGGGCCTCTTATTGTTCATTCATGTTTGATAATTTTAGTTGGCATTAAGAAATCCCTTGGATATGAAAATGGGTAAGAGATTATTTTCATTAATAAGTTGTAAGTAGATATCATTCATGCCCCAAGTTTTTTATTTACTTATTCTAAATGTTTACTCTTTTGCTACATCCCACTAGTTCATGAAATAATGATTTTTCTATTCTTTCTTAGCCATCTTTACTTATAATTTTCCCTTTATATAATAATGAAACTGGCATTCACATTTGTAGACCTAAGGCAATAGCTACTATTTACTTTTCTAGCTCACTTCTAGGCTTATCCACCATGATGAAAGCAAGGTTGAAGTAGCATGGGTTCATAAGTTCTAACTAATGGATGAGATTCTTAATTTGAATATCCCTTATTTTTAACTCTATGTTTCTAATCCTATTCATGATGTCAACAATATTCTTCCATGATAAATTAACATGATTTTAAAGAATAGTTTCATGTTTAACATGATTTTTTATGTTCTCTAGACATTTAACTTCAGTATGCCAACCTAAAACCTCTAATATTATTTTTTGTTAGATGAGACATACCTATTTCGTGGAAAGGTTCTTATTTTTCCTTGAAAACTTAGCTATTTTCAAGTTTTCCTTTGCCTATTCTTGCTTGATGTGTTGAAGGTGGGATTAAAATGTGTCATGTTTTTTTCTCATCATCTCCAACCTTTAATTTTCTATTATAAGCTTCATGTTCTCATTATTTAACTTGAAATTATTCTTCTTAAAATTATAAATTTTTTCTCTATCCTATGATGCATCCCATATGGCTCTCTATTTTATCATTAATACCTCTTTAGTTGCAACTTAGAATTGTTCAATTTCTAATTTTTCAAACTTTTATAAGTCTTCTAAAGTGATGAGTCTACTAGATGGACTAAACTTAACTTGAAGGTCAATCAAATTCTATTGCAACTTAAGTATCTTCATCTTACTTTACTAATATAGTGCTTTAGATAACATTGTCTTTCCTTTAGTAAAAGGTAGTTCATATTGTAGGATAGTGATATCCTCAAGTTTGTTGAATGTCTCATCTATCACCTATCCTATGCCTAGTAATGTATTCAAGCACTGCTCATATTTTATATGTGTTATCTACTCTAGTAATTTTTCCCGTGTGATTTACTTTCAATGTATCCTATTCAACACTGTAATTACTTGTTAGTTCCATGGGTATAACGCCCTAACATTTTGAATCTAAGGTCTTAGATTCGTCATTGGTTTTCTTATGTTAGATTCTTAATCATAAGGGTATATTTAATATATTATTAGCATAATATATTGGATTTTACTAGTAATTTATGTTAGTGAATTCTGATGTCTCTCTTATGTCCATGCTTATGATTGTGCATCTTAAGGTTTGAACCCTTAAACCCTTGTTTACATGCATTAGCATTTTTATACATCATAGTATATTTTCTTATAAGCATATGTACTATCCTTGAAACTCTTAATAAGCTTACAAGTTTTATTATGTCTAGATACTATGCTTCTTAAGGTTTTAACCTTTAATTTTTGTCATATTGCATGTTTAGAAATAATATTTTTATGTATTTCTTTCCTTGATTATTTTTTCTTGGCATTTACTAATGCTTGACACCTCTTGTGAATAATAGGTTGGTAGGATGGTGGTGGCTCATTTTTGGTATTTTTATATTTTATTTAATTTATATTTTTTGTTATGAAATTTTCTAATAATGTAATAATAGCATTACTAGACACATTAAATAAATATTAGCAATTTATTCTAATTATCCTTTATTTTATCTTAGAATCGATTTTTGGACACGAGACCTACTATAGTACTCTCTTGGTGACTTTGATCCATTGCTTGATCATTAAAACCTTTTGTGGGTACCAATTTCTAGAAAATATTTATTAATTCTTTCTTCTTGGAATTTTCTAAATTCTATCTTTTGTGCCTACAAATACTTGGCAACATTAGTTCTCTTAGAATCAATGGTGCTTTATGCTCTCTTCCATTCTCTTGCTCATAGCAATGCTTGGTGGGTCTTTTGACGATTTCTATATCTAAACCTATTCTTTCTTGATGAAGCTTTGATCTCAACTAATCTTTCAAGATGGAGAAAGTATTCTTGATTTCATCAATATTGATTAGCAACTTACCTTTTTGTACCTACTTTTCTTTTATGATGGCTTGGAATAATGATCAAATCATGTTATATATTTTGTCTATCTAACCCTTGTTGTTAATATACCCATGATTTGTTGAATTCTTACCATAATTCATTATTTTGGCAATTTCCGCTTTGTGTTTTCACTTGATATTTCTTCTAAAACATCTTTTCCTTCCATTGGTAGCGACAATGGTGCCTCTGTGCATCACGACTTGCATCATGATGGATCTATGCATCATGACAAAATTCTTTTCTATTTTCTAGGATGATGTAGTCATGGTGATATTTGACAACAATGGTAGCTTTAGATGATGATTACAACTAGATATTTCAAATGTGTATTGGTGCATTCTATTGACCTTTTGGCATGTCAAAAAATTAAGTAAAATGAAGTACAATGATGCTCATTTGTTTTTGTGGCTAAGTATGTTTGTAGGGCAAGAGTGTGAACAAGGACTTCATAGACCTTAAGGACTTACAAGCAAATTTGTCATCATCAAGACCTTGGAGTGAGACAAGGAAGACATGAGGAAGGTCTAGAACATGGACAAGAAATGAAAAATTCAAGTGTAATGAAAGATGTTTCCAAGAAATAATACACATCTTGGTAGAATTAAAGGCAACATAGGAGAAGATGTATCTACAAAATAGTGGACATATTTCTAGACATAAAGATGTCTTTTCTTAGACAAAGATGTCTTCTTAGAATGAAGGACAATTGCAAAAAGATGTCTTTCACCAAAAGAAGACATCTTCCTAGAATGAAGACCAGATATAGAAAGACATCTCAGTTATGAAGAAGACATCTTCAATGATCGTTAGTTAGTCGTTGCATGAGTTCCAAGATGAATTTGAAAACATAGTGGCTATTAGAATACCTCATTCTCATTGGGATATGTGCAATCTTTTGTACTATCATTGTGTAATAATCAACCAATCATTGTATTCATTATTTTTCCTCATTATACAATCATTTGTCTATTTGTAATTGATCAAAGTGAGTTGTGTCCCAAAGTGAGTTGTGTCCCAAAGTGCAAGGATCTATAAACTTGGTTGCATTATTTCCTTGTGGTCATTGTTCTCTTTTCTTGCCTTACAAGGTTGATGTGCTTGTTGGGATCCTGCGATATTGAGTGTTGGTGTAGTCCCACAACACTCAGGAGTGAAGCTCAAGTTGTAAAGGTTGTGGGATCCTAGAAACCACATTCTAAGCTTGTCGGGACCTTGTAAGATTGAGTAGATTCATAGCATTGAATCACTTCTTTGCAGAGCTTAGAGCTTCTATAGGGTGTGGTATCCTTCAAACCATATTTGAGAGCAACAAAGTCCAAAGGTGTGCTTCTGAACTACCCTTCGAGTATGGACTATCCAAGATGAGGAACCACATTAAATTTGGTATGTGCTTTGTCTCAAATATTTTTTAATTAGGGGAACTTATTCATCCCCCCATCCTTCTATTCTTCTAAGTTCAACAATCCACACATTCAATGTGTTAACAAACCTCATGAATGAACAAGATGCATTAAACATGATTCGTAGTAGGGGCAATAGATGCATTAAACATGACCAATCATCATATTTTAGTTAGTATCAAACCTAGTTTTAGGGTCATGATGAGCAAGAACCAAGAAAAAATATAGCATTAATACTAGTCAGTGTAATCCAATAGTTGGTCTAGACATGAATGAAAATTTCTAATCCAATAGTTGTTCTTGTCTATATGAGGGTTATCCTAAACTAGTAATGTGTTCTACCAAATAGTCCTTGATGACTAGTTAGTTTGGTATCAACGTTATAGTTCTTCCAAACGTATGATGTTCAAAACCTCATGGGAAAATCTATGGTTAATGAAAATCATCTATTAATAATATATTAATGCATTAATAATAATGTTAAGGGTTTGTTTAATGGTTATGCTTTGATTAATAGTTTAGTTAATCAGTAATTGTTATTGCTTTTAATAGTGTATTTGTAGTGTAGGTTCCATCTTCCAACTTGTTCTTGGTGGTACCAAGATGATTTCCTCTATTGTGAAGATTTTCTAATTTTTCTTGCATGTGTTTCATGTGGATCTTAGTTAAAGGGCTCATATGGAGGTTCCTAGTGATGTTGTAAATGCTAAATTGTTGATGAGTGGTGAGGTACCCCTACACTCAACCATACGAATACGAGTGTGCACACGTGATCCGGTCGAACTCCAAGGACTAAGTGCTTATGCACCTTATGGAACACTTAAGGTTAATTAATCATTTTTTTCCTAGACTTACTTGTATTTTCATGGTTGTATGGTTAAGTCTGAGGTATATGATTTTTTATAGCTTTTATCTTTTTATCGCCTATGCTAAGAGAGGAAAGGGTGAAGAGACTAAGTGACTAACTTTCATTAACTAAGTTCTAATTTCCTAGCATCAGTATCCTTCCCACTTACCATTCACACCCTGAACCAATGCAACACTGCTGGGATTACCAAACGCTATTCGTTACTGGGTTACCAAGTGTAACGCACGTGCTCGAAGCGGTCATACTGAATGCACTTAACTAGGAGTTAAGGATTGAGAGAGATTTAATTAACTAATAAATCATTTAAAAATTTAACATTAATTAAGTCCTAATTATCTTAGTCCATGCACTGCAAGGTTTATCAGAAAGTTCATCTTTATTTCCGTACACAAATGTGTGCTCAGGTACAAATTTTCTCGAATAAAGATCCGTTCACTTTGAGACTCCTACTGCGGACACATGGAAATTATTCTATCTCTAGAAGGGTAAAACTATCATAGTTTCTCTAGGGGTCTAGATCTATATGGGGAAACAAGGGAGAGCCTCCTCTTATTTATAGAACTAGCGATGGGCTGCGATATCTGTACGCGATATTGTGTCCCATCATATGCCCATGACTAAATAAAAACTCGTCCTTGAGTTCCTTACAAAATATTGGGAAGGTATAGGATTATTGACTTGAATGGAACTAATGGTGAATGGGATGACATGTGAATGGATCATCATTATAATACATGGCAAAATCTAGTGTTCATGACAACAAGAGTGAACACTATACATAATTGACATCTAGCCTTATTTGGTAGCTAAGAGAGAGAGAGAAAAAAAAAGAAGTTTGTTGCTGCCAATGCCAAGATTACATCTTTCATTGTCTATCCATAAGCGTTCCATCGATCTTATTCCTTGTATAGCTATTTCAGCATTGATCCATTCCAAGTGTTTCCTCCAAATCCAATCTTTTGTTGTATGATTGCCATCTGTACACACAACACAGTTCTTATATTAGCAAGGGTAAATGAATCATAATGTAATTGATACCTTGCTTCGATGTAAGGTCCATTGGCTGAGTTGTGAAATGGATGATACAGATTTGGAAATATAATACTGGTAACTACCTGAGCTGTAGGGGTTAGGAGAAAATCAAAAAAATTGGACCAGGACCCCCATGACTGAGAGTGAACCTCCAATAGTGATAGAATGGAAAAAGATAAGGAACAAGAAATATGGAGAAAAAGAAACAACAGCCACGTCAATAAAATGGATGTCAAAGATGGAAATGAAGAAAATAAATGGTGATTGTGGAAATGTTTAAGGGAAAGAAATTAACGAATGCACCAAATAGGAATGGCAATGGGTCCTCCCCAAAGCAGGCTCATGCCCTTAATGCCCTAACAATCCCACATTCAAAGAGTCCGTAGGCTCTAAGAATGTCATTCAAAGATAAGATTTAAAGTCTTAACCACAAGAGTTTACTAAAAAGAAAACAATGCATCCACCAAAATATGGACTATTGATACAACCGACAATGAGGTGATAAATGGAGAAAGAAGGATGGAAAGAGGAGAATGGAATGGAATATCAAGAACAAGGTGGTATACAACCCCTTGTGTATTAATGGTTAATGTAACTTAGTAGATCTCATTCCAAATCCAGCCTCAAAAAAACCACATTTAGTGACTTTGCATTAATACATTCAGCCCATCCATCCACTTGAAGCAATAAGAATGTCTTTACCAAAGAGCCACCAAGATTCCGACGAAATGAAAGAGGAGGAAGTGGGAAGCAAGAAGGACCTTAATTAGAGGGAACATGTTTATTTTAGTTCCATAACCAGTTCTTATAGCCCAAATGATTATTTTTTCTAAGGGGTGTGCTTTGAATTCTCACAATTTTTATTTTTATTTTTGTTTATATGTGAGAACAACACCATGCAAAGACTTTGTTATTTTTATTTTGATTGGCTCACCTTCCCGAAAATGAAGCAACATTGGAATAGTAAGAAAACTCAAGAAGAAAACATCCAAGCACCTAAGAAAATGGCTAGCACAAGTGCATCAAATCCCCTTGAAGTCACACCCTTTTCAATCCTTGAGTCCTTCCTTAGTTTGAGAAATACCTAGTCACCAATTCGTTGATAGTTCTTATTATTGAGAAAGGGACTGTACAGTTCCAAGCCAAGAGAGACCATAGAATTTTATGGATGTATGGATGAAGTGGACTCATTGCCTATTATATCAAAACCACCATACCTTAGTATCAACATCATAACTTATAGGTAAAAACCAAACATTAGCAATCAATGGAATACAGTTCATACCATCTTCGGAGCACTTATTAAGTGACGAATCAAACAAAGTAATCAAACACACAAAGAAATGAAAAAGTATAAATGATGTTGTAAAAAAACAAGAAAATTTAAATAAATGTGTAAAACAAAAATGTGTTAAAAAAATTTAAAAACACTGAGGGCCTCAAATGATTAGCATAGGTGGCCATCTCCCCCATGACTGAATTGGAAGGGAGAGATCCGATATAGTGAGCAAGATCATCCTCTCTCAAATGTGTTATGTGCATAGACCATTCTAGGTTCATGATAAGGGTTGGTTGGTTGCACACAGACTAGTGTTCTCCTATCAAAGTACTCATTTGGATTCTCTAAGAGTTTCCAACTTCCCTCGATCGATGGTTTCAGATTAAGGGTTCGAAGTTGGCAACACTCTTACTCCAGTGCATCTATGCTTTCTTCATGGGTGCAAGTTGGTCCCCCAATTAGTTCCATGCATATTGGTGGGTTGCTCTCTTGGTTAGCTATCAACCACTGGGTGTTCTCTTGTTGTGTGCTTGCTACATACAAGCACTTTTGTATGTTGGCTTCCTGGGCACATCGGTTGCATGCAGGAGATGTTGAGAACTCCTGTACGCTATCACCCTCTGTATCACTATATGTGATGCATGGAACCTTCTTCTTCTCGATCTTTCCATAAGTGTTTTCCTTAGATATTTCCAAGGAAAGATTGCAGATTCCTAGGCATGTGTTCACGGTACTTAGCTATGCCCTTCCCATTATTATTGGAAGTCCCCTTTGTCATTGTTGACTTATATCACTAGGAAATCGGCTAGGTATGACCAACCACACACAATGGTAACAATTTCCTCCACTAATCCCAAGGGAATAGTGATGGACTGGTCAGCCAGCTCTAAGCGAATATTTCTCTTCTTTAGTGGAGGCAGGTTCCATGCTTTATACATTTCTTGTGATATCAAGTTGACTCCGAAACCTGAGTCAAGAAGAGCTTTACGTGGTTCATTCCCAGCGACTTGGAGGTAGATTAAGAGACTTCCAAGATTAGAGAGTTTCCTGGGAAGGTGGCCCACCTTTATCTAGTCAATGAAGGTATGTGTTAACATAACCATATGTGTTGAGCTCTATTGTTGGTTTGAAGGGAGCTCTAAAGCCTTATTTGATGGAGAAACTTTTAGAGGCTCAACCGCTTGTGGTTGTGAGAGCTTGTTTGGGCTTTTGGTTCTAAAGAAAGGTCTTCTCTTTGTATGGTTGTTAGAACTAGTAGCAAGTTGAAGGTTTACAGCTCTCGTATAAATGCATTACTACAGTTGAGTGGGGAGTTCCCCTTGCATCGCTGGAGCAGGTGGTAGTGGAGCTATCGGTGTAAGAGTTGTGGATGGATTCGAAGGATGGTATGCATGTGGTGTGTCTCTGCTGGGAGAAGGAATCCTATAATACTCCCAAGCTTGGTAGTGATGTGGTGGTGTCACATGACCAACAGAGTCATGTGGAGAGATTGGCTACTGCACGTAGTAGCCATATGGATCCAGTTGCCCGTAAGGGTATTTTTGCCTTGGCGGTGGCATCCCCCATGACTGTGGGTATTGCCACTACTGGTGTTGCTCCATAGGTTGTGGTGGAGTTCCACTTGGATAATACATTAACAATTGGTGGAACTGCCTTGAGCTACCTTGGGGATAAGGTAACCGATGGGGTGCTAGCCATTTGTTAAGTCTTGGGTTGAGTGCATACACCCCAGTCTCTTGTAGATGTGAGATTATTGGGCAACATCGCTTAGGATGGTCGTATTGGCAGATCTCACATCCACCTTCATTGTTTGTATCTGAATCCACAACCTCCCAGTGATAGTCATTTTACCCTTACCTTTGTTACGTGCATGGTCCAAATCCCTCTTCTTTTTCTTATCATGGTCACTACTTCGCTCCTTAGACTCCTCTATGATTTTTAAAACCGTTTCAAATCTACTATCTAAGGAGTCCCACATTTGATCTACCTTAGCCACCACTTCTGTTGTTAATTTATGAAGAGGCAAGGTTTTCCTACTCACCAACTCTTCAAGTGGTGACTCATCCTCCTCCTCACAGAATCTTACTCCCCTCTTTTGGAGGGAAGGATCACAGCTATACTCTTCCACGCTTTCCCTCTTATGTAGCTTTCCTTCTTCCTTAGCTACTTGCTCCAACAATCTATGAACCTCATGGAACCTAAGTTTAGATAATCTCCCTTGGGCATATGTACCAAGGGTTCTCCTGGTTTCATGTCTTAGCCCATCTATGAGATGGCGTAGTTGATCCCGTTGTGCATAACCATGGCCCGGGCAACGATGTAGCAATGCATGATATCGGCCCATGGCAGCATCCAAGGATTCATGAGTTCCCTACTTCCATCCTTGAATCTATTTTCATAAGTTGAACACTTGGAAGTACGTTTGATATTTATCATCAAACAGTTCCAGCATCGTACTCCACCTCCTAATGGTTTCTAGTTCTAAGGATCGGTACTAGCTTTCCACTTCTTTTATGAGTATCCTTGGGAACAACTTTAATTTTTGCCACTCGTTCTTAATATTCTGCAAGGCACATGCATCGTGAAATGCATGTAAGTGGTTCTACAGATCAATGTTGTATCCCCCCTCAAATCGTGGGATATTATTCATGTCTAGTCTCTTGATTCGGCTATCTTTTTGGTGCCTTGTAGATATTCTCACAGCCTCTGTAATGTCTAACATGCTTCGGGTTGCAAGTAGGGGTTCATCATGGTCGTCTATCTCATGGCATCTATGATGTCTACGTGGTTCCCTACTTTTCCTTCTTTCATGGCTTGATTCCCTAGAGTGCCCTTGTCCTCGCTCTTGACTCTCTTGTCAAGGGTTCTCATTTTTCTTATCCTTACCCTTATCCCCACGGTTGGGCTCTTTGTGACTACATCCAGATGTGGAAGGAGAGGGTGAATGTAGTGATGAAGGGGAAGAGGAAGAAGAACCATCACCATGATGATGTTTTCTACCTTCCCTTTGGTAATCTCAACCCCAATCATGATGACGATCAAAATGCTCGCCTTTATCTTATGTTTGTGTTCCCTCATTGAACACTTGGTGTTCGTGGGAATCAGAACCAGGGTTGTGAATCATGGAGCAAAGGTTCTGATACACCACCTCCTCATTATCATTAGGAGGGGGAACATCATTTTGTGGAGAACCTATTGAAACAGGTTCACCACCCTTAATTTCTCTTATGATGGATGAAGCATTATTTGCCCTTCAACAATGTGTGATAACTCTCCTGCCGTGAGTCCTGTTGACGTTGCGCTTCTATGGGATGGTAGTCCCTTACATTATAATTGATCACAACATACTCAGTGACATGCCAATTCATGCAAGGGAATGAAGGAGCATGTTGGGGGCTACTCTATCTGGAGGAAACACTATGTTACCCTCCAAATCTCTCCAACACAGTTGTTCGTCTTGATGGAAGACAAAGGTAAAGTCGAGTATATATTCATCGTGATGAATATATACCACACTAAATTGTTGAGGAACTGGTGGTTCTAGGTTATGTATGTTGTGTCACCGACTGTCTCTAGTGTTGGTCCTAGGCGGTGAAGTGCTTTTGTGTGGAGAAGAAGACATCTTAGTCTTGTTCGGTGTGCTATTTACCATTATGTTGTTTTTTGTATGATTAAACCCTAAGGGTTCATTTAAGCTTCCCAATGATGTGGATGATTTCCTATGTTCTACTTAGCGCACAAACAACTAAGTCCCCAACAACGGTGCCAATGATGAGTGGCGAGGTACCCCTACACTCAACCATATGAATACAAGCGTGCATGCACAATCCAGTCGAACTCCAAGGACTAAGTGCTTACGTTCCTTATGGAACACTTAAGGTTAATCAATCGTTTTAGTCCCAGACTTACTTTTATTGTCATAGTTGTATGGTTAAGTAAGTCTGAGGTATATGATTTTTTATAACTTTTATCTTTTTATCGCCTATGCTAAGAGAGGAAAGGGTGAAGAGACTAAGTGACTAACTTTCATTAACTAAGTTCTAATTCCCTAGCATCAGTATCCATCCCACTTACCGTTCACACCCTAAACCAATGCAACACTGCTGGGATTACCAAACACTATTCGTTACTAGGTTACCAAGTGTAACGCATGTGCTCGAAGCAGTCGTACTGAATGCACTTAACTAGGAGTTAAGGGTTGAGAGATATTTAATTAACTAATAGAGCATTTAAAAATTTAACATTAATTAAGTCCTAATTAGCTCAGTCCATGCACTGCAAGGTTTATCATAAAGTTCATCTTTATTTCTGTACACAAATGTGTGCTCAGGTACAAATTTTCTCGAATAAAGATCCGTTCACTTTGAGACTCCTACTGCGGGCACATGGAAATTATTCTATCTCTGGAAGGGTAAAACTGCCAGATTTTCACTAAGGGTCTAGATCTAGATGGAGAAACAAGGGAGAGCCGCCTCTTATTTATAGAACTGGCAACGGGCTGTGATATCACATACGCAATATTGCAAGGAACAACGTAATATCGCATACGCGATATCGCAACCTATGCGATATCGCGTCCCAACAATTGTGGTGCACTGTGGAAGCATTGGTGATTAAGGATGCTTTGCAACAAAGGATTCAAGCATTATTGTATTTTTAGATCCATGTTATGGATTTGTAAATGACTCATGTGGTTATGTTATTTATCTCTTGTAACTTATATTTGATGATTTTTTGTTAACTGATGTATTCTTTATGATTATTTAAGTATGATTATTGGATTATAAGGTATCATACTTGGTGATTTATAATGTTTCAATAATTTAATTTTGGATTTTAAGTTTTTCAAATGGAATATATGGAATTTCATAATATCTTTTTAAATGATTTTTAAAATTTATCTATGGTTAATTTCAAGGTATGACATTAAGAATGTTTAATTTTCCATTTATATATTTAGTATCAATGCTAGATACTTCTTTTCTCCTTCATAGAAAGGTACAACTACTCTTGCGTCACTACCTTTCCTTAACATCACTTGGAATGATGCAGCATTAACCAAAATTATTTTTTAATCATCAAGCAACCATACCAACATCTCCCTTTTGTTCATCATCATTTGGCTTTGTGCTCTTGAAGCAATTGCCATTAGTTTAGAAAGATCTTAGCTTCACTACCTAACTTCTTATGCGACCTCCCTAATTTGACTTCATATTGGCATGATGAGATGATACACATCTATTATCCTAGCATTTGTTGAGCTTAATCCTACTCCCCTAAATGTTGTAAGCAATATGGTTAGCAAAGTTGTTGTTGTTGGAAAGCTTGTTGTTGGTGTTGAAATTTTGGTAGATTTAGTATTATCACCTTTAGTGATGGATCCTACAATTTTCTCATGGGCACATATTTCATGATCTTCACAAATAAGGCTTGGAGGACCATCTATGCTACATTGTTGGAATAATTGGCTACGCTTTTGCTTTTACATTTTTGAATGAGACAAGGAAATGGAAAGGTTTTTTTACCAATATTTTTCTCATAAAATCAATGTTTACTTTTAGAATAAAGAAGATAGAAAATATTGATCTCAATCTTTCTACTCAGAACTACCACTACATAGGCATGGAATGAATTGCTCTTGTTAGATCTAGTCATTGGAGTCATATGATAAGTAATAATTCTAAAGAAAATTTTCTCTATTTGGTTCAAGTCATCATATACTTTGTCATCATCATCAAATATGTGCATCATCCAAACTTGTTTATTTTGGATGTTTGGATATAAGAATATCTTAGGAATTATTCATCCTTTGTTATGCAATCCCAATGCTTTAGTAATTACCTCTAAAGGATAGGGGATCTCAATTTTTTCAATCTTCACTATGGTGTCATTCTAGTAGTTCTTCTAAAAGAGGTATGTCTTGCCAGTGTATTTCTCCTACTACTTGTTAGGATGATTCACATTGGCAATTTCTGCAACATTTTCATCATTTCTTTTGGGTTAAATAAAATCCATAAAGTTAAGTTCTATAGAAAGGATTCAAAGAACATAATGCTTAATTGATTAGTTATTGATCCTTGAGCAAAGACTTATGAGATGGCTTCTTTAGGTTAAAGCACTCTCATATATTCGACTTATGGTTTCTCAAGCTTATATTCTCTAAACCAAAAATGATGTCAGTCCTTTACCTCTTTTTCCAACTTTGCCTTAATTCATGTGCCCCTTCTCCAAGCTTAGGTGCCATTTGCAATCCCTCAAAAATAACTTGATTATCATTTTATGATTGAATTTAACATTTATCTCTTCTTAGATCTTTTAATTAAGATCAAAATCTTGAAATATTATATATTTAAATCCTAAAATTTTGTTGAAATAACAATCTAAGGCTTTTAAGGTATTCTCAATCATCAAAAGTTAATTAATTTTTAATTATTTTACCTTAAAATTTAATTTTGAACATCAAGAAAATTTAAAAAATTTAGCATTTTGTATCTTACATGACTAAATTGTATCTTCAAATGTGTAATAATGAAGAAACAAGGATAATCAAACATCTAGTTCATGAGTTATGATGTTTAGAAGGATCCAAATGTTTGACAACAGAAAATCCCCTAGATGTAGGATTACAAATGTGGCATCCCATTCCCGAATGTTGTAAAAATATGATCACTTAATTTATCGCATTCATCATTTTCTTGGATAATATAATGGAAACATCATAAACACTTAATAAATGAATTAATTGGTAAATAATTAATTATTTTCTCACAATAGTTAATTGGTGGCAGGAGAAGTTGAAGTTGTTATGAATTTCTTCTTGAGTACTGAATCCTAGTTGTTTTCAAGACCTTAAAAAATGGATTAAAACACTAATTTTCTATAAGCCAAAAGCTAAATATGATAGTTCCATTGAGTCTAGAAGGATCAAATCTATTGGAATCGGGTTTTGTTTGGTTGAAAACAGACTTCAAATTCAAAAGTTATAGCCATTTTAAATATACAAAAATTCACACATTTTTAAAAACTTCTCGAGAGGTCACACATCCCAGTTCTACTCTAGAACAAGTGCACTTAATAATGAAGTTTTTATCCCCATTGTTATCAAGGTGCCAATTTTGAATTTTTGAAAATATTTGTGTGTTCTTAATTTAAATTGATGATTAATGATGATTTTTTTTTAATTTTTTCATCAATTGATAGGTGTTTCAAAATTCCTATCAATTGTTGGAAATTTCAAATTTCCTATCTGTTGATGGAAAATTCCTATCAATTGTTGGAAATGGAAAATTCCTATCAATTGTGGTCCTCCTTACTGCCTGCATAGCCCATCTCAAGGTCCACGTGGCCCTCTTATGGGCCCATGCAACCTATTTCATGGCTTGTGCTACCCATCACTGGGCTTGCGTGGCCCCTTGATTAGGCCTGCATGACTTCTGCGCATGTTTGGAAAAGAGGCAATTTCTGGTGGTGTCTAAAGAGGTGGTTTCTAGTGGTGTAGAAGTTAGTTTCTAGTGGTACAAGAGGCAGTTTGTGGTAGTGTGAGAGGTGATTGGTGGTAGCGCATGAGGTGATTTCTAGCAATGCAAGAGGCGAATCCTTGTAGCACAGGAGGCGGTTTGTGGTAGCTTGGGAGATGGTTTGTGGTAGTGCAAGAGGTGGTTCCTAGTGGTGCAAGAGGTGGTTTCTAAAAATACAGGAGGTAGTTTCTAGCAACAAATATAGGGCATTGCACAACAACAAGAGGCAAGGTAACGAAAACTAGAAAGAAAGTGAGCATGCGGTAGTGGTGGTAGTAGGCACATGGCAATGGGTGACACAAGGACAAGCATAAGCATGACGTGGCAATAGGCATAGGCTTGGTGTAGTGGTAGTTTGAAGGGGGTGGTGCATAATGCAAGGTTTCCCTTGGGGTTGGCTAAAGGGCCAATCCCTTTGCAGCTACAGGGTGTAGCTGGTAGTAGGTCTGGTCGCAGCTAGTAACAAGCTTAGCCGTGGTTGTCAGCATGACTAGTCATGGCCAATAGGAAGACCAGTCACAACCCTCTTAAGGGCTTAAATTTATTTTATTTTATTTTTAATAATAAATTTTGGGGCTTAGAATTAAACCTAAAACCTCTAGCCCCTCCTTTTTTTGTAAAATTTAAAATTTAAAAATTAAAAAGCATTTTTAAAAAAATTTAAAATCTAAAATCTAAAAAAGAATTTTTAAAAATTTATAATCTATAATTTATAACTAAAAAATAATTTTTTAAGAAATTAAATTTTTAAATTTTTAAAAATATACTTTTTAAAAAAAATTTAAACTACACGTAACCTGCAAATTATCATATCTTTTAAACATAAGTCAAATTTTGATGAAATTAGTACCATTGGAATTGTCTTAGAGAGCACTTCACATTAACCTAGATATAATTTTGTTTTAGTAACTATAGATATCATAAAATAAAAAAAATTAATGTTAGGTTTTTTTAAAAAAGTAAACATTAGCTTTATCAAATCTTTGATTAACTTAAGTTAAAACTTTCTCTTAACTTCTACTAAGATTCTTACAGTTGTATTATAAATATGAGAAGAAAAAAGAATTTTCCCAGTACAACTCAATATCGATAGAAGATTAAAGGATTTTATCAATAAAGAAGCTTGAAGATTTTCTACCATAAAAAAATTCTAATCGTCTTCATCATGGCTCCCAAGTGTCAAGCTCACCTCTACCTCAAACTCCTTTAGGTATCTCTCAATTTTTCACTATTGTTTTTCATCAAAATAATGTAGTCTCTACTTCTAATTGTGTTCATAGGTGATGAATAGCAAGGTACCCCTATGCCCAACCATACGAATCACAAGCATTCACGTGTGACTCAGTTGAATTCCGAAGACTGCGAGCACTTACACACATAGAATTGTAGCCATCAGAATCCTAGTTAGAGTGGTCGTTGTCCTCTCAACCTAACTTGTCACATTTTGGAATGGTGGTTAAGTGAGACTGAGGCATATGATTTTTTTATATGTTTTCTTTTATCTTTAATATCTAATTCTTCTAATATAGGGAGTAAAAGGCTAGATAACTTAAGATTCCACTACTCTATCGCTCGGCTATTCCTAGCATAAGTAGCCATTCCCACCCTCCATGCACATCCTGAGTGTGTCCTAATCACTATTGGGTTGCCAAACATTAAGCGTCACTAGGTTGCCAAGTGTCAAACATATGTTTGAGGTGCTTGTACTTATGTGTTCTCGTGGACTACAAAAGTGTACTGTAATTATAAAGAAATAATAAAAGCATGAGAATTATCAAAGTATTAAAATATTAAATTATTAATGCTTAAGTAATCTAGCCCAAATGTTGTAAGGAATATCCAAAAAGCTTGTCTTTATTGTTGTTCATGCCAATGGGCTCAGGTACATTAGCACTCAAATAAAGAGTTGTACACTCTTTGAACTACTTTTGTGGGCACTTGGAAAATAGTCTAACTCCTACAAGGACAAACTACAAAATCTTTGCTACAATTTGAAAAAAAGGTGTCATAAATGTAGTGGGTGCACACATATTTTTAGTGGAAAATGGACTCTACGTTGACGAGGCCATGTCAACACTTGGAAAAATGCATCAACGAGGTCCCATAGACGTGGTTGCATTAATGAGGCTTTGTCAATGTGGCCCAGTTGATGTAGTTGATTGGATGTTTCATCATACCCCTAGGACTGAGTGAAAAACCATCCTCAATTTTGTTACAATTTGGAAGGTATGAGGTTACTAGCGACACACATGGAAAAACACATCAATACACACACTGACGCTAGCAACACACCAAGTTCCTGAGTGTACAAAAAAAATTACAAAGTTGTGGTGTTCATGGACAAAAAAATTGAACACCTTGATAACAATGGACACACAACCCCACCGAGATGCTGAAGTTACTAAAGAGGATCACATAGTTCCTAGTGGCGATGATTCTAATGGGCCCTCACTAGCTTCAGGTGCATGTGGTGGTTGAGGTGGTGGTTGTGATTGTCTTGCAGTTGTTGCAACTTCCAGAGGCAATTGGAAAGCCTTCAATAGAGCCTTCATTTTATCTTCTTTACTTTTGGGATCGTTCATAGTCCAAGCGGCTTCACCAGTGTGTGCTAAAATAGGAACATCCCAAGGACATGAAAGTGCAGGAAATAGCTTCTTTAAATTGACAAACTAGGTAGCAAACTATTTTCGTTCAATATCAAACACTTGAACTGATGCTTGGAGCTACTGGTAGTCATTCATCCATTAAGCTAAGTTCTTCATAATAGAGTGTTTCCCTTTAAAGAGGGTGCAAAGAACTTCAAGTTCTACATTTGCTATTTCCAACTTTTGCTTTGTCTCTTTATGCGCCTTGAACTCACCCTCATATCAAGGTTTGACCATGGTCTCCCAGCTATAAGCATGGCTAGGTTTTCATAATGAAGGTTGGCTAGTTTCACATATTCTATCATTTCTTCAATCTGTAGCTCCTTGAGATGAATCTCAACTTGGTTGTAGGTGTTTAATCCATCAAAGATGGGTTGCCATACCTTGCCTCCTTCCCTAAGCTATTGGAGAGCTTAATTCATCTTAGGCTTCATAACTTGGATTTATTTTTCATTAATTTCTTTCCACAATCCCACTTGGTCCCTGTAGTGATTTTTCACTCATTCAAACTTGAGGGCCTCATTCTTCCAAGCAACAATTTCAATGGTTGTCTTCTATCGCAAGGCTCGGACTTCCTCCATTGATAGATTGTAATTTTTGGTAGCCAATCTTCTCACATTGGTGTTTACCCTAGCCATATCCTCTTATTATTGGTGGATAAAATCCTTTATTTTTTGATTTTTGAGACCAAGGCAATGAACTTCTACAATCAACCCAACATTCTCCTAGCAAACCTTTGCCAAGTCCTTGTTTAGATAATAAGTAGAAGCTTCCACTAAGGACTTGTCGAAGATCACTGAATCTCAGTCATACTTGACCTTTTAAAGCTTGGTTTGAAGCTATTAAAAAGCTTCATCTTTGGTGAGTTCATGGTTGAGTATAGCTGGATTGGTAAGTTGGGCCCTTAGCTAGACGACTTCTGTAGCTAAGCGTTAATTATCCACCTCAGCTACTTCTAGTTGCTCCTCTAGGATGAGGCACTTGTCCTTTGCCAAAAGTAGCTCCAACTGGGTTGTAGTGATGTTTTCTAGAAGGTCAAAGACATCCAGAAGTGGTTGCTTGGTTCCCACCAATTAGTCCAACAATTCTTCATGTTAGGCTGCATTGAATCTACCACTTTGAGTCCTTGCAAATGTTTGCACATCTCTAAGCCCATGTACATCTAGTACAGGTGTTGCATGTGCATTGAGAGTCATGGTGATTGTATCAACAACCACTTCTACCGTGAATTCTTGTCCTTGGTGCTACATTACTAGGATAGTTGCCCCCTCACTTTCTTCCAAGCACATAGAGAAAGTAGTGGAATTTCCTAAAATTTTTGGAAATAATTGTTGGATCATTGACACCATTACTTCTCAAGTGCTAGGCTCTATTCTTGTGGGCACTTGTATTCATGTGGTAGAAAGCATCAACCCTACCCTCTCCAGTGAAACACCACTAATTTTGGCCTAGCACTTTTAGACAAGAATTAAGCTAAGTCATGCTGCTACCCAACATGAGTATAGTGTGACCAAACTTGGAGGCCTCCAAAACAACCCCCGATGGCCCATGATTCAATAGGCAAGGTCCCCTCAGGGCCCACAGGTGACTACACCAACTTCCAGCATCCAGAATCAAAAGTTTTAGGTTCAAAATATTTGGTTTTGGCTAAGTACACTTTGGTTACTTTTTCAAACGCTGCATAGCGTAAGGATCAACGTCACCAACTTTTGGAGCCTCGAAATTGAGTCAAAATAGGTTGAAATTAAGCATAAGGACCCCCCATGACCTTCNTCATCCTTAGGGTCCACTATTGATAACTATGGGTCCCAGCCTTCAAAAATTCCAGATTTCAGCTCAAAATTGCAAGTTTTGGAGGTCACACTTCAAGTCACGTTGGATGCTAGACAAGCAAGGAAAAGTTAATCCTCCTTGATTTTCTTTGTAAATTTTTATCATTTGAGAGCTTGTCTAAATTATTTATATTTTCATGGGCTTGAATAACCCCACATGTTGTGAGATACATTGAATCTGGTCAAAGAAGACAAATATCCAGCACACATCCAACTCGTGCACAACTATCCAACACAGATACATTGAACCTGGTCAAGGAATGCAACTATCTAGCACCCAGCCCAACCCTATAAATACCCTATCAATTCACATAAACTGGGAGGCAAAAATTGGAGAGATTAGCAATTCTGAGAGAGGATAGAACCTGCAATCCTTCGGCGCTCGGCACAGCTAATTGTTGGCATCCAAGCATTTCTCATGTTCATCACATCACATCATCGCATCATTGCGTCATATCATCCCAGGGCTAGGCGTTTGACTTGCCATCCATATGTGTGCAACTACGCTTTGACCGGTGCACATTTAAAAAAAATATACAATACAGTCTCATTATTGCCTTCCATTTACATTATTTACTCTGGTTTATGCTATGTTTTATAATATAGCTCTGTTTATGCTTTATTTATAATTCAGTACACTCTGTTTACATTTTTTATCGTTGTTTGCATTCCATTTACACCGTTCACGATAACCCCAACGCTAGCCGTAGCTTACACTCGGGGAAGTCCTTGGTTGATTTGTGTGCAAACCATCCAAGGCACTCTGCCTTTGTTTACTTTTCTAGCTTTCCCTCAGGTGAAGGCAAGGTTAGCTATGGCTGTTGGTGTCTATTTCCCTTCCAGCCTTACACTGATGATTTAGGTTAGTACAGTTTTTGGCGCTAGAAAGAGGGCCTACTCGCTTGTTGTTATTAGTCAAAACGTCACGACCTGTCAAAACTCATCCATCTTGCCCATTTGAATTTCCTCTTCCCTGTTGATCACACTGAGCTTGTATCACATCATGCTACAACTGCTTGCAATCCAACTCCATTCATCTACCCCAGTCCATTCACGTTTATCATGGAATCTTCCCAAGCCAACCCAGTAACACTACCAATTGCTGACTTTGGGGCCGAAGCTTCAAACCCTGTGACTGCTACAGAATCCATAACCGTTATTGAACACATAAATCCTCAAGGCCCTGCATGCCAATCCCTCAGGCTACAGGGCAAAGGCCCTATTCATGTAACTCTTACACCTAAACAGTATAATTTTATTTGTGTCAAAATCCAAGCCAACCTACCCATTGATCGTGTAGAGAGGGAAGCTAAGCGAGAATATGAATTCATCCACAAAGGAGGACATGATTTTATCCCTTCTGCATTTGACATAGTCCCACTATCTGAAAACCATCATAAACTCATATCCTAGCTTCTTATGGCTAGAAGTCAAGCCTTACAACTACCTCCCATAGAGCCTCAAGATGAAGAAGATGACTTTACAGCCCAATCTGAACATGGAGAATCATACCACACCGTTAGCCCCCATGCCCACACAAACCCATTATCCCATCCTTTCCTGGAAGAAACTATGTTTCCTTCTTCATCTGCAAACACTCGAGCACCTGTTCCCCATTCCATTCCTATCTTCTCCATGCTCAATAACATTCACTTTGATGCATCGACTTCCATCATTCCTCCACCAGTGCAGTCCCAACAACTCCAAATCAACGCAGGGTCAATCTTCCAACCTCAAGTAATTGGAATACCATCAGTCATACCAGCTTCCACATCCACCCATTACATACCCCAAATACAGATTTATGGGGCATCATTGATTACTCCAACCCAACATGTGCAAGGTGTTACCTCACAACCTGTAGCTGGGCAGTGGGCTCCACCGATGGTCTCAGTCCCGAATACCATTCCACCACAACAAATGTTAGCCCAACAACCTGCCCTTCCACAAATAATGCAACAATTAAACCATTATCATCCATAATCCACTCAGTCCACTAGTTTGCCTACCGCCCAAGAATGGGTAAACACATAAAAAATGATGCACTCGTTGGTAGAAGAATTAAAACGCCTTAAAACTTTCAACAATGAGGAAGTCAAGGTACTAGATTTCTATCAAGATGACCCAGTTTACCCCTCAGTTCCACCCTTGACCTTGCCAAAAGGAGTCTCATTACCTCAACTGACCAAGTACAATGGAGAAGGGGACCCAAATGCCTACCTAGTGACATTTAGAATCGAAAGTCTTTTACTTCAAGCATGGCCTCATGTAATTTTGTTTGTGTTTGTAATGTCCTTAATTGAAAAAGCCATAGACTAGTACCGATCTTTACCTCATAGCTCCATATCTTCTTTAGAGAGTTTGTTGCATTAGTTTGTCACCCGTTTCAAGTACAATTTGAAACTTGAAGCCACGTTAGATGGCTTGATCCAAGTTAAACAAGAGCCATTAGAGCCAGCACAAAAATTTATCCAAAAATGGAGTGCAATCTTAAATGAACTTCATGAACCTATCCTCGAAACATATTTACTCACCATCCTTAAGTCGACCATGAATGACTTTATTAAGTCAAAACATTACTACCTAAAAGCCCACACATTGAGCCAAGCATTCGTACAAATCATAGACATAGAAGAAGTGGCACAAACAAGTAATAACCTAGCCTACTCAACCTTTAGGAGCCAATACACGAGGAAAGATAAATCCAAAACAATGGTAGCAGCAATGGCTGAAGGAAAACAACCCGCTATCCCAAACAACTATGAAAGAACCACACCCACTCATACATCTGGAAATTCCTCAAATAGAAACAACACAGGTCATGCCCATACCTTTGAAAGGAAAGACCCTACTCAATACACATCATTGCCCATAAAGCCTTCACAACTGCTTGATCAACTTCTAAAGGCTGGGCTAATTCAACACAAAGAAATGTCTCCTACGGCCTCGCAAAGACATGATCGCTTTTGCGAATTGGCTAAAAATCTAGCTTTAGTAACAGCCAACGAACCTCCCATTCCAAAAGGCTTTAGGTTGGATAGGTTTTGTGAATATCACCAACATTGTGGTCATGGGACTGATTACTACTTTGCGTTGAAACAAGACATACAACGCATGATAGATGGGGGTGAAGTAATGTTCGATGAGACAAACCCGGTAAAGCCTCAAAACCAATCCATGCGAGTCTACAAGGATCCTCTCAATACCAAAACCAACGATGCCCCATATGTGATTAATACTGTCCATGTGGAAGACAGACAAGACGTTCCTTAAAAGCCTTTTTGTGATTCACGAGCATTTAGAAAACACACCTACCTCAATATATCCTCAAATCCCTTTTACCATGCGCACATCCCCCACACCATCAAAACCATTCATCATCTGCATACCTCCTTCGGTTGCCACCACAACAAACATACTACCTAAAAACCGATCCATTCCCTTTGTGGTCTGGGTGCCAAAACACCTTGACACACAACCCACCTCCACTTCTCGATGACCTTTGCGAGAACGTCTTCCCGATAGGCTAATAAGAGAGCACTTGGAAAAAGAAAAAAGAGAGTGCATGGAGAGAGAAAATCATGGACACGAATTAGAACTATCAAAGCCTACACCACTAAACACCATCCCCATGAGTTCATCCATTAATAAGCCTAGTACAAGTCACCAAAACAAAGATGAAGTCGCGAGTCATATCCCAAACTCAGCATCCTCAGTTACTAACGTAAAAACCCCTCCATGAGAAATACAAATGTTGGGTCAAATGGACCAAATCTCTACGGATAAGAATGTCCCAAATGGTAAAGACCTAGCAAATGCTTTAACCCAAGTCACACAAGCCTTAAAACAAAATAATACTTCTTTAAGTTTGTATGACCTAGTAATGACTTCACCAGTACATCGAGAGGCTCTCGTACGAATGTTAACTTCAATTCCTGTTAGTGAGGATCTTCCTGCAGATGAACCATCCATTTATGCAGTATTATCCCCACAACTTCAAGAATTGAATACCACATCCTTAGACTTCCATGTTAAGGACATTAAGCTAGATGAAAAAATAGGGGAAATGACCACAGCCCCTATGTTCATAACAATACAAGTTGATCATTTCAAAATACATAGGATGCATGTCAATGATGGTGAGGCAACAAATGTAATACCTTTTTCTGTCATCGAAAAATTGGGACTCACTAAACAAGTACAGCCCACAACAACCTCTTTCTTGAGATCTTTCAGTGGTTCCCATGTGGGAGTGAAAGACATGTTTACCTTAGATTTCATAGCAGGTGACCAATTCCCTACATCGGCTAAATTCATAGTGGTTGATGAAATGCCAAGGTTTAATTTGATCCTAGGACGTCCTTGACTAGCTCAACTTATAGCTGTATCTTCACCAATCCATTAGGAGATCCACCTACCTTACAAGGGAGGTGGGATCATCATACATGGGGATACAACAGCATCAATCACTTCCTCATACCTTGAGGTAGGTCAAGGGTCAGAAATTGAGTTCGTTAAGCCTAAACAAGAAACCATGAACATACATCAAAACGTGAACCCAACGTTGACTCACAATCCAACTAGCACTGAAGAAACACAAGAAGACACAAACATAGGAGCCATTCCTGCTGATGTTTCTTGGTCAGAACTACCCTTTGATATCACCGATGAAGGGGAAGGTGAATATAAAATCATACCCATACACCCAACCCCACACATTAAGTTACAAAAGATCAAGAGGCAACTCAACAACTAGAACGAATGAGACGAATTTTCCGAAATGATGTTAAACTACGAACTATCTGAAATGATGTTAAACTATGAACTGTTCAAAATGACATTAAACTACGAACTATCCGAAATGACATTAAATTTCGACATGTCTGATAAGACGTTAAAACTGCCAACAAATGTCCGCAATGACATTAAACTAGCCACGGTTAGAAATGGCCAATTTTGTTTAAAATTTCTTGAAAGTGTTACTACCTTTGGCCCACCATGGCATAAAACTGGTAATCCTTTCTTTAAAAATAGATGCAATAGTCCATCAAGACTTTAAACTGATGTACCAAGCCTAAAACGGCTTTAAACTAAAGCCAAAAAATTACAGATTTACAAACTCCTGTCATCTTACATTGAATTTTCGCTTACAAGTTACAACTTACGATTTAGATTCTTGCACGGTCGTTGCTTTCTTTTCCAAGTATTTACCTTACATCTTGCTTTACACTTTAGAAATTTATGTTACATTTAGTTGCATACATATACTCTAGAAAACAAAGAAAAACAATAAAAAACATGAAAAATGACAAAAATATTTACATAGAACATCAAGGTAACGAAGGAATGCAACCATTTTATACCATAATTGAATTTAGGCCATTACATCAGTCTTTATACATTCCATCAAACATCAAAAAAATTTAAAAACACTTAACGACTTAAAAGCTCATAGATGGGGTTGATCCCCAAGATCCTCTTCATCATCTGCCCCTGCTCCACTGGGGCCAACTCCATCATTAACGTGTCCCTACAAATAGAAAACAGAAAATAGAACCAGTCAACATCTGGCTCGGAACATCCGCGACCTTATTGTCCACTTAAAAATTTAAGTATATGAATTTTAAAATTTAAAAATAGTGCAAATGGCAAATCAACATCCGGCCCGGAATGGCCTAAAACTATCATTTTTTTTGCATTACTTTTCTTTCATTTATATATTCCAAATCTATGTACAACAGGTGTCGCTTGATGTTGTTTTTCTTCCTAGTTGATTTTTTGCAGGATCTCGCAGGCACGTAGCATGACCATGCATGCAGCATCACACTTTACACAAGCAAGGTAAGCATCAGTCCGCTATGACTATAAACTGGCATAGAACAGTCCTAGATCATGACTTAAAACTGATACCACAGAACAGTCCTGGATCATGACTTAAAACTGATACCACAGAATAGTCCTGGATCATGACTTAAAACAGATACCACAGAGAAGTCCTGGCATCATGACTTAAAACTAATACCATAGAGTTATGTCCGGTATGACACTAAACTGCTACATTTGTCCGCCATGACATGAAACTAGCATCCAGAGTCCACTAAGACTATAAACTAGTTTGCCTCTTCATAGTCCACTATGACTATAAACTAGCAATGCACGGTCCGCTACGACACTAAACTAGCATCGTCCAAGGGATTATGACGTGAAACTAACCCACGATAGTCCGCTAAGACTATAAACTGGTGTCATCATCGATGACCAGGAAAAACTTGAAAAGATCTGTTGTTACAGTTGGTTGTTCCTGTTCCACAAAGACTTGTTGCATGATTCATCCCATGGGGCCTAATGAAACTAATGCTGTTCATGATTCTATTTTCTTTGAAAGCTACATGTGGTAACTCCATCTCCTTGTTTAAAGTGTTTAGCTGACTGTTTCATTTCTTGTTTTCTTGTCTTCTTGGATTTGTGTTTGTAGGATGACACTTCTGAGGCATTCGTGCATAGATGCACTTCATCATGACGACAAGGCATCACATTTTTCTTGACGCATGCGACTGGTTTAATCAATCCATTCATAAGTACATTCCCAACTCCTGATGCATCCCCTATTTCCCCATCATGCTCCCCTTAGCCTATTCAATTACACCCCCTGATACATTCTGCTCACCTCAAAACTCTTAATACACTATTGCACACTGTAACTCTCTAAGCAGTTGTGATGCAAAACATGATACACAGTACATGATGCAAAATGCAAGTGCTCAAACATGAGCACGGCATAAAAAGCAAGCTCTTTCAAAAAGACTAAACACAAAAAAAAAAGCAAAAACAAGAAAAGAAAACGAGAACAAAAAAAAGGTCAAAGAGAAAAATGCACAGAAAAGGTCTTCATAACCTTGTTGACATCATAAACAAAAAGACTATTGGCCATTCTCATACAAGCCCCAGGCGAGAAGGTAGTTGTCTTGAAAAAAAAGTTACACTCGTGTCTCAAAGAGACCATGTTACACATCATTGCGTGGCTTTGGCTGTTTACAACAGGGCCCCACAAATACTCTATAAGAGTTCTGTTTCTCCAAAGAACGCACCTCCTATGTCTTGATTCCGAGTCTACTGAAAACCTGGCTGTTGACAAGGACCAATGACATGACTTGTGCACAAGAGAGCATTCCTCTGTCACAAATCCCAGCAGCAATCATAGCCCTTAACCTCCTAGCTTCCCTGGTTATAACTGATTCCCTTGCATCTTGAACCACATTCCCTCAATCCCATGTACTTTTGAAAATGGTGCGATGACACCCAGCCAAGGGTCGACAGTTAATGTTTGATGCTTTGTTGCTCATGGTGTTTTGCACTTCTTTGTCGACGCATCTCAGGTAGGTTCCTCCAGACATCAACAAAGAGGGACCAATGAAACACCACTAATTTTGGCCTAACACTTTTAGGCAAGAATTAAGCTAAGTCATGCTGTTGCCCAACATGAGTACAGCATGACCAAACTGGGAGGTCTCCAAAATAGCCCCCGATGGCCCATGATTCAATAGGCAAGGTCCCCTTGGGGCCCACAGGCAATTGCACCAACTTCCAGCATCCAAAATCAAAAGTTTTAGGTTCAAAATATTTGGTTTTAGCTAAGTACACTTTGGTTACTTTTTTAGACATTGCACAGCGTAAGGATCAGCGTCACCAACTTTTGGAGCCTCAAAATTGAGTCAAAACAGGTCAAAATTGAGCACAAGGACCCCCCATGACCTTCACCAAGGTCCCCAGTAGCTCCCAGCCTCTAGAAAGTTAAGATTTGGGCCTCAAATATGCCATTTTGGCTTGGTGACGTTGGGGTTACTTTTTCAGACGCTACACAGCGTAAGGATCAACGTCACCAATTTTTAGAGGCCCAAAACTGAGCCAAAATGACTTCATTTCAAGGGTGCAAGTCATCCTCAGGGTCCACTATTGATAACTATGGGTCCCAGCCTTCAGAAATTCTAGATTTCAACTCAAAATTGCAAGTTTTGGAGGTCACACTCCAAGTCACACTGGATGCTAGACAAGCAAGGCAAAGTTAATTCTCCATGATTTTCTTTGTAAATTTTTATCATTTGAGGGATTTTCTAAATTATTTGTATTTTCATGGGCTTGAATGACCCACACGTTGTGAGATACATTGAATATGGTCAAAGAAGACAAATATCCAGCACACATCCAACTCGTGCACAACTATCCAACACAAATACATTGAACCTGGTCAAGAATGTAGCTTGCCAACACACATCCAACTTGTACACAACTATCCAACATAGATACATTGAACCTGGTCAAGGAATGTAACTATCCAGCACCCAGCCCAACCCTATAAATACCTTATCAATTCACATAAACTGGGAGGCAAAAATTGGAGAGATTAGAAGCAATTCTGAGAGAGGACAGAACCTGTAATCCTTGGGCGCTCGGCACACCGGGCTGTTGGCATCCAAGCATTTCTCATGTTCATCACATCACATCATCGCATCATTGTGTCATATCATCCTGGGGCTAGACGTTTGACTTGCCATCCATACGTGTGCAACTACGCTTTGACCGATGCACATTTAAAAAAAAAACAATATAATACAGTCTCATTATTGCCTTCCATTTACATTATTTACTCCAGTTTACACTTTTTTTTATAATATAGCTCTATTTATGCTTTATTTATAATTCAATATGCTCTGTTTACATTTCATATCACTGTTTGCATTCCGTTTACACCGTTCATGATAACCCCAGTGCTAGCCGTAGCTTACACTCAGGGAAGTCCTTGGTTGATTTGCGTGCAAACCATCCAAGGCACTCTGCCTTTGTTTACTTTTCCAGCTTGTCCTTAGGCGAAGGTAGGGTCAGCTGTGGCTGTCCGACGATCTCTCGGTGTCTATTTCCTTCCAACCTTACACCGATGATTTAGGTTAGTACATCCAGCAAGCTCACATATCAAGCCACTTGTTCCAGATGACTTAAGGCATGGCAATACATAGAAGGATCTCCACCACCACTAGTTCCCACTTGTTGCTCCTGTTGGTGTAGGAGTAACTGTCAAATATCACGTATGTGCTTTGCGACTATGCACGAGTTTGACCCTATTGCTTGTGCAGGTGATGGAGGTGGTTGTTGCTCTCCCTCCATTCATGTTGTGGTAGGTATTTTGTCTATCATCATGTCACACCATGAGGCAATTAGGGTGTGATAGTGTCATTGGCATAGCATGCTATCCCTACCCATTTGCATAGCTTTCTAATCAGGCAGGGAAAGGGCAAAGCTTGCCTCCCATGTTCATTTTCTGTGAATCATTTCTCAATTTCCAAAATGAGTAACTATGGAAGGTTGATAGAAATTTTTTTTCTTAGAGTAGCACGTGCACAAGTAGAGAAGGCTATGATTTTGTTGGGTCTTACTATTGGATTTAAGTGGTAAGATGTAATTTTGGAGTAAACTCTTTCTGCAATGGTTAATGTGCCAAACTCCTTATAGTCTACCCCATAGCACCACCTAATCCACCCCCCTTTCACCTTGGGGTCTACTTGTTTTGAAATTTCTGCCACATTAGCCTTGGTCTTAGGCAACCCAAGAGCTTGCATGATTAGCTCTGCAAAGTTAGACACATGGATGTCCTTGATTCTTACTCGTGACCGTAGCTACTGATTCATCCAGAAGAGATAGGTTTCCCCTAGATACCATTCACCAATGGATGTGATTATTGGCCACATAGGAGAATTTTGCAACCATGTTCTAACTTCTTTTGACACATTTTCTAGAAATGGTCTAAAGTTTAATTCTTGAAGGACCATTTGCTGCAGCTCTTTCAGCTTAATAGCATCAAGGCAGGCCCTAGTTAAGGTGACCTCAAGCTGTGGCGCTCTCACTGGAGTTTCATCCTAATGCAATTCTTCTATGGGGACTTCTTCTTTAGGAATCTAATGAATAGATTCCACGTTAGGTTCCTTACAAAGAGGGCTAGTTGCATGTGAGCCCTCTACGTGCTCTTGAGGTCACATGCTCTATTCCCTTTTGGTTCTAGGTCACTTGTCCCAAGGTTGTGACGGTTCTTCTTCCCTTGGATGCCTTGGTTTTGGTGTCATCTACAGTCATAGCATAACCATGGATTAAAATGTGTGTGTGTTGCCCAAAATGGCAATAATATACCTTTCCATGATGGCTTGACTAGGACAAACACATGCATCCTATTTGATCTAAGGTGGTGTATGTAAACCATTACAGGTGGCTTCCCAGAGTGTAGTTGAAGGGTTAAAAAAAACAATGAAATATGATGAATTAAAGCTAATTCTTTGATTAACCCTAAGAGTCGTTAAGTCTTTAGTACATTAAGTCTTAGATTAGCCATATTTTCAGAATATACAAAATCATGGGGCCCCATGATGCAAATCATACCTTCGATAGCAAAAGGGTGACAGAACGATTGGATGTGGACAAATGGTAGGAAGGTTATGTGCTTGGGAAGGAGATTGCACGTAAAAAAAATCAAAAAAAAATCCCTTAGCATTATGAAAAATGGACAAAAGTAAAGGCATGACATGCGTATATATAGTGTTATTTGGATGCGTCAACGGGGTCACGTAAACGGGGCTGTATAAACACATGTGGTTGCGTATACAAGGCTGCGTCGATGCATCTATTTAACTATGTTGACCACCATTGACCAATAAATTAAAGGCCAAAATCTACAAATTTTAGCACAAAAATGGAGTCATTCAAGAGCTCAAAGACTTAAGAATAGCATGAAACAAAGAGGAAGGGATGTCAGTTGCAAAAGAAGAATCAAATTTAGGAGAACATCATAATATGGAGCTTGTGCGATGGAGAGCCTCACAATGGATAGCATAGAAATAGTCACCATATTATATCAAAGGAGTAGAAGATTAACAAGTGGAACCAAAGGATATGCAAGTGGGTCCTCCCTATAGCAAGCTCCGGCCTTGTTTGCCCTTGCACATCTTCAACCTAAGAGTCCATGGGCCAGCCCCATAGTTAATTACTGGCCACTAAGAGTTAATACTTGTATCTCTGAGAACTAACCAAAGGATTTACAAGTACCCGCAAACCAAGATACATGATCAAAACATGGAACTGGCAATGAGGTGAGTAACAGAGAGTAGCTAGTGAGGGGGAGAGTATGTGGAATGGAGTTCCGGTGTCAAGATTGATAAAGTCCCTTTGTGAAGCATGTGGTCAAGTGACCTAATAAGAATCTGTGCTAGGTCTGGATCAAGATCAACCATTTCCAATGACATCCCAGTAATGGACTAATACCAACCCACCCACTCAAGACATACAGAGACCAAATCCCATTCCTTATAGAGAAGAAAAGGGAAGTAGGAAGTAAGGAACGGCCCTAGTTAGAGAGGACCTTCAGGCCTGAGTAACATGGATTTCTAGTCCCATAATCAATGCTTGTAGCCCATTATTTGATCCAAGGGGTGTGCTTTGAATTTCCATTCTTAGTGTTTTTGTTGTTTTTTTTTTTTTTGTGAATGTGTACCACACCATGCAAGGATATATTGGTTGGTCCAAGGGGTGTGCTTTGAATTCCCAATGTTTTTGTTTTTTTTTTAAATGGGAACCACACCATCCAAGGACATGTTAGCTTCCTATGATATGTCAATATGGAATAGGAAGGAATCCTTGAGGACAGCAATGCACAAGAGATCATTGGAGGATATGTAGTCCACCACATCCCCTTGAAGTCACACCATGTTCCTTACCACTTGGATCTTTGCCAAGTCTGGAATCCACCAAGGCCAAAGATTTATTACAGTTGATTAACAGAAAAGGAACTATACTTTTCTTGATCTTGGGACACCATAGAGAAGTGTGAGTGGTCAAGTTTCATGGACTCACTACTTGTTGCATGAAAGAAAGTGTAACTTAGTTTCCTAAAACCAAAATGCTAAGGTAAGAACTAGATATAATAGGCAAACCATAATAATCAAACCCCCATTGGGAGCAACCATCACATCCTGTGATAATAAGAGAACTTTATTAGTGAAAATAAATTGAGGAAAATAAAATAAAATAAAGCAGAACAAAACAACTAAAGGTGAAATATATTTATATATAAAAAAAGAGAAAGAGTAGGTAAGAAATGTTAAACGTATGAATGATGGTGTAAAAAAATGTGTAAAACAAAAAATATAGAAAAGACCTAAGAGGCCAAGAAAACTATTTTAGTATGTGTAGCAATCTTCCCCACGACTAAGCCTAGAGGAGGAGATTCAAAAGATGGAACATGGCCGACCACTTGGTGAAGTGGTAGCAACACTGGTTTGGTGTAGTTCATGGAAGGGTTTTAATTATTTCATGTTGACCAACTACATTTTTGTTGGGTCTTTAGGTTTGTGTATGAGTAGGGCCCTAGATGGAAAGGCCTTGGAAACAATATAAAGTCCCTTCCACAGTGTTTCAAACTTGGTTCGTTGTGGTACATGCGTGGGGTTCTAATAGAGAACCTTATCTCCACGTTGAAATGTTACCTTTTGAATCTTAAGGTCATGACGTTGTTTGTTATATGCCTTATGCACCTCATTTGATGATAGGGCTACTAATCACTTCTCATCTAGCACATTTAAGTTAATGAGTTTTTCTCATTATGCTAGGGGTAAGTCAAGACCTAATTCACTTGCAATGGATAATGTTCAGAGTTTTGCCTAAATCAGGAGTGTTGGTAGTTTTTCTTACACCAACTCATAAGGGGAGTAGCTTATATAAAATCTCTAGGTTGAGCGGTATGCCCAGAGGGCATCATTAAGTTTTGTGCTCCAATCCCTCCTATATTTGCTAATCATCCTAGTTAGGATTTTTGTAATCTCTTAGTTTGTGACTTTGGCTTGCCCATTGGCTTGGGGTGATAGCGTGTTGTTAGTTTATGTTCTACTCCCAAACACTACATGAGTCTACAAAAAGTATCACCTATGAAGTGAGTGCCATTATATGAAATGAGGGCATGCAACACCTCAAACCTGTTCATGATTTGCTATTGAAAAAACTACATGGCCATGGTTGAGGAACAGTCAGTGACGACTGCCACCTCTGCCCACTTTGTATAGTAGTCTACCATGACAATAATGTATGCCTTCCTATTTGACATGGGTGCAATGGGGCCCATGAAGTTGATGCCCCAAATGTCGAAGGGCTTTAATGGCTAAATACACTGTTGAGGTCCCTCCATTCTTACCGTCATCCCACCATCTCTTTGACATTGATCACAAGAGCAAGCGGACCATTGAGTATCTCTAAAGAGTATAGGCTAGTAGTATCCTGCAAGTAGGATCTTAATGGTTGTGTGTCTTCCTGCATAATGGCCCCCACAAGGGCCCTCATGAGCATCCTAGAGGACGTGCAATTGATCTACATCAGGGATGCACCATCAAACCAAGCCATCCACACACACCTTGTAAAGGTGTCCATTAATTTCCATGAAGTGCTTGGTCCTATGAAGATCTTCCAATGATCCAACTCCTTTAGTAGCTTGTGTAAGAAAATAGGTAAGGATGTTGCCAAACCAATTTGATCTTGTGGGTGTCTCCTTCACAATTGCTCTAGTAAAGAGGAGTTTATCCAAAAACTGGTTAGAGAGTTGGCTCTCCTCCTCCATGTTGTTCCATCGTAACTAAGAAAAGTGATCAGAAATCACATTCTCAGTTCCCTTTTTGTCTACCCTAGTAAGATTGAATTCTTGAAGGATCACGAGCCACTATATGACACAGGGGCTCACCATTGGTTTGTTCATAAGGAACCGAATGGCATTGTGGTCTATATGCACAAAAACCTTGTATCTAAGCACACATAGTGTTAGAAATTTTTCAAGGTGAAACACCACTACCATTAATTCCTTTTTGGTGGTGGTGTAATTTACCTGAGCATCCACAATACTTCAGCTTGCATAGTGAATGTAATATGGATGCTTCTGGTCATCCAACTGCATGAGCATGGCCCCCAATGCATAATTAGATGCATCTCTCATGATGTAAAATGGTCTGGATAAATTGGCGGCTTGTAGAATTGGAGTCCCTACAAGTTTTTACTTTAGCATTTGGAATGCAAATTCACATTCTCTAGTCTAGACAAACGAAGTGTCTTTCTTTGTCAGCTCCACCAATGGCTTGGTGATCTTTGAGAAATTCTTGATAAAGTGCCGGTAGTAGCTAGTATGTCCAAAGAACGACTAGACATCCCTTATAGTTCTCAACTGATTGGTAATTCCTTGGATAACCCTAATTTTCTTAGGATCCACTCCAATCCCTTCTTGTGAAATTCGATGCCCCAAAACAATGCTTTCTTGGACCATTAGGTGGCTCTTTTTCCAATTGAGTCGTAAGTTAGTTTCTACACATCACTTTAAAACTTACTCAAGGTGGTCCAAGGCTTGCTCAAATGTTGTTCTATAGGTGGAGAAGTCATCCATAAAAACTTCTACAGTATTGCCAATTTGCTACTGGAAGATGCTGAGGACAAGGTGTTGGAAGGTTGTGGGTGTATTACATAAGCCAAGGGGCATCTTCCTACATGAAAAAGTTCCCCAGGGACTTGTAAACATTATCTCAGCCTAGTCCTTTGGTGCAATCTAGATTTGGTCATAGCCACTATAACCATCTAGGAAGCTATAGTAACAATGCCCTGAAATGGTATCCAACACCTAGTCCACAAATGGAAGTGGAAAATGATCCTTAAAGGTTGTTATATTTAGTAATCAAAAATCAATACAGACTCTCCATTTTCCACCCTTTTTGACACAATAATGAGTGGGCTAACCCACTTTCTATTTGCAATGGGGTAGATGAATCCTACATTCAGCAATTGTTAAATTTCATCCTTGTCGATCTGTTTAAGTTTGGGATCCAATCGTCTTTGCAGTTGTTGTCGTGGCTTCATGGAAGGATCAATATAGATTTGATATGGGCATACCCTAGGATCAATCCCTATTAACTCAGGATATGACCATGAGAAGGCAATCAACCACTTATTCACCATCCTTAGCAACTTCTTTTTTTGCTCTGGAATAAGAGTGGGATTGATTATTACTAGCTTACCATTCTGCAAGAATGCATATTCTAGATTGATCGGTAAGGGTTTTAGTTCTAGGGGCTCATGTTTAAAGCTTTTAGGGATTTGTAGCTTTCCCCAATCAATAGCATCATTAGCAATGGAAAGTTGTTAATGGACCTATTCCAGTTCGTCTATGCTCCCCATATAAGTACATACAAGGCTCTCAGAGGATTCCATGCATAGGGTGCTGCTATCAAAATCAGTGGTTAGCCATTGGGTGCCTTCTTGGTTAGTGGCTACTACATCCAAGCATCATTGAATTTGTGATTCGGTGGCACACCAACTGCATACTTGAATGGATGTCCGCTTAACGAACCAAAGTTGTTGCACAAAGTTGCACTCAAAGTCACTGTACTTGATTCATGGAACACGCTTCTTCTCAATCTTCCTAAAAGGATTTTCCTTGGAAATTTCAAGGGAGAGATCTCAGAGTCCCAAACATGCATCCACCATGCTGAGCCATGCTCTTCCCATTATAATCGGGAAGTCCCCCTTGCAATTATCGACACGAATTACCAAGAAAGTAGCAAAGTAAGACCACCCACAAATGGTGGTCATAATATCTTCTACCAATCCCAATGGAATAGTAATGGATTAGTCTACTAACTCAAGCCAAATGTTACTTTTCTTCAATAGAGGAAGGTTCCAAGTCTTATACATATAATGTGAAATCAAGTTGACACCTGACCCTAACTCCAAAAGATCTTTGCATGGCTTCTTTCCTACTACTTGAAGGTATATGAGGGGGCTTCTTGGATCAGCCAATTTCTGAGGGAGATGACCCGCCTTGATCCAATCCATCACAGCATGTGTTAACATGACAGTTTGCATATTGGAAGGTGTTTGGTTTGAAGGTTGCTTGAAGGATTGAGTGTTAGAGGCAGTTGGAGATGCAGGGGCACTAACCACAGGTGAGCGTGAGGGTGTGTTTAGGTTACTAAGCTAGAAAAAGGGATGTTTTCATAGTTTTGATTCTAACCCACTCAGCTGAGAGGCTAGTTTTAAATTGATGGCCCTTGTGGCATTATGTTACTATGGTTGTAGAGGTATTTCTCCCTGCATGGGTAGAGCAAGAGGTAGCTAAGTTGAGGGATGATGGGTAGGCATGGTAGAAGAAGGTGGTAGAGGATAGTGCAGATGTGGGTTTTCCCCCCTAGGTGATGAAGATTGGGCCTAAAAGTATTCTGGAGGGTAGTAATGATTTTGGAAGGTTGCGTGACTAGAAGAATCCTGCAGGGAGATTGGTTGCTAAATGTAGTACCCATAAGGATCCAGCTATCGATAAGGGTACTGCTGCCTTGGAGGTGGCATCCCCCATGATTGTGGATGTTGCCATTGCTGGTAGTGTTCATATGGTTGGGGCGGAGCTCCACTTGGATAATATCCCTGTTGCTAGTGGAACTACCTAGAATTGCCTTGGGAATCATGCAATCTTTGGGGTGTTTGCATTTTTTCTAAGAGAGGATTTAGAGAATACACCCCAGACTCTTGTAAATGTGACACCACAGGGCAACATCCCTTAGGGTGTTTGTATTGGCATATGTCACATCCATCATCTTCCTCAATGTTAGATTCTGCAACTTGTTCTACCACAACAATTTTGCCCTTATCTTTATAGTAGGCGTGTTTAGCTTCTTTTCTCCTTCATCAATCCTGATCATTACTCTATTCTTTGGATTCTTCTACAATTTTTAGAACACTTTGAACTTTTTCATACAAAGAATCCCACATCTTATCCACCTTGGCCAAAATTTCAAAAGCAAATTTTTGTATGGGAAAAATCTTCCTGTTCACCACTACATCCAGTGGTGATTCCTCCTCATCTTCCCAAAATTGAACTTCCCTTTTTTAAATGGAAGGGTCCCGATTATATTCCCCTACACTTTCCTACTTTTGTAGTTCTCCCTCTTCCTTGGCTACCTACTCAATTAATTGTTGAAGCTGATGAGCCCTTAACTCAGATACTCATACTTGAGTGTAAACACCAAGGGTCCTTCTTATTTCAAAACGAAGCCCATCTATGACATGGTGGAGCTATTCTCGCTGAGAGTAGCCATGACCAGGGCATCGATGCAACAAGGAGTAATATCTACCCATGGCTGCATCTAAGGGTTCATGGCTACCTTGTTTTCACCCCTAAATTTGTTGTCTTAGATTGGAAACTTTGGAGTAAGTTTGGTATTTTTCATTAATGAGCTCTAGCATTGTACTCCATTGCTTGATTGATTCCAGTTCCAAATACCAATATTAACTTTCTACTTCCTTGATGAGTGTTCAGGGAAACACATTGAGTTTCTGTCATTCATTTTCAATATTCTGCAAGATGTAGGTGTCATGAAATACTTACAAGTCTGTAGATCACAATTATATTCCCCTTAAAATCTAGGAATTTTGTTTATATCAAGGTGCTTGATTCAGCTATCTCTCAAGTGCTTGGTAAGTATGTGAATTGCCTCCGCTATGTTGAGCATGCTTCAAGTGGCAAGCAGTGGTTCATCAAAGTCATGGTCCTGATGATGGCCATGGCATCTGTGATGGTCTTTGCTACCTCTCCTTTCATGATGGTGAGCCTCCCATGACCACTCATGTCCTTGGTCATGCTATCCCCATCGACCTCCTGAATCATGTCAATTTTTGCAATCACCATCATCACGATCTCTCCTACGATGGTTGCTGTCGGAGTCTAAACCTAATGAAGATAAGGTGAAATGAGATGATGGAGAAGAGGGGGAGGACCACCACCCTCACGGTGTCAATCCCCTCCTCTTTCATGATGACAGCCTCAATCTTCACATCCATCTTCACCTCCACCATGCTCTCCTTCATGAGATCCCTCATCATCCTGGGACTCTCGATCACTTGATCCTTTACTCTGCACAACGGATCATATGTTTTGACACAGGGGAGGAGATTTGGAAGGATGGGAACTACAAGAAATAGGTTCCTCATTATTTTGTTGGTCCTGCAGTAACAAATGGTTACGGAACTATTTTTCCTTTTCTCATTCATGACATTTTGTTTGTTGCTGGTCCTGTTTACACTGCGCCTTAGTTGGACGATAGTTTCGATAATCGTGATCCTCCATAATGTGCTCCTCACCTTGGTCCTAAATTCCCAATCTAATGAGAGTTTCGAGCAACATTCCAAGAATCGATCGATCAGGGGGCAATATAATATTGTCCTCCTTGTCCTGTCATTGCATCTTCTCATCCTAATGCAGGATGAAGGTGAAGTTGGGTATATACTCATCCAAATGTGTATATATCACCTAATATTCCTAGGGCACTTGTAGGTTGGATTCGTCTTTACTGTGAGAAGAAGACATATTAGTGTTAAACAACAAATAACTTGGTGTGCCTTACTCTTACCTAAGTTGTCTAGCGTGAGTGTATTTTGGTGTAATGGATCCATTCCAACGAAGTGAATGATGATCTTGCTAAGGCTAGATAGTGCACATAAGACTAACAATCCCCAACAATGGTGCCAATGATGAATAGCGAGGTACCCCTACACCCAACCATATGAATCACGACCATTCACACACGACTCGGTCAAACTCTGAAAACTGCGAGAACTTACGCACATAGAATTGTAGCCATAAAAATCCTAGTTAGAGCAATCGTTGTCCTCTCAACCTCACTTGTGACATTCTGGAATGATGGTTAAGTGAGACTGAGGCATATGATTTTTTTAATATGTTTTCGTTTATCTTTAATATCTAATTCTTCTGATATAGGGAGTAAAAGGCTAGATAACTTAAGATTCCACTACTCTATCGCTCAACTACTTCTAGCATAAGCAACCATTCCCACCCTTTGTGCACATCCTGAGCATGTCCTAATCACTACTAGGTTGTTAGAGATTAAGCATCACTTGGTTGCCAAGTGTCAGACATATGTTTGAGGTGGTCGTACTTATGTGTTCTTGTGGACTACAAAAGTGTACTCTAACTATAAATCGTTAACAAAATCATGAGAATTATCAAAGTATGAAAATATTAATGCTTAAGTAATTTAGCCCAAATGCTGCAAGGAATATCCAAAAATCTTGTCTTTATTGTCATTCATGCCAATGGGCTCAGGTACATTAGTGCTCAAATAAAGAGCCATACACTCTTCGAACTCCTTTTACGAGCACTTGGAAAATAGTCTAACTCTTGCGAGAACAAACTACAAGAGCTTCACTACAATTTGAACAAAAGGTGCCATAAATGTAGTTGGTGCATGCATATTTATAGTGGAAAATGAACTTTGCATTGACTAGGCCATGTCAACGCTTGGAAAGATGCGTCAACGAGGTCTCGTAGATGCGGCCACCTTAACAAGGCTTCGTCGACGCAGCCCAGTCGATGTAGTTGACTGGATGCTTCATCAATAGGTTACTTGGGAAGGAGGGGCTTTAGTACCTTACAACTTCAATGTTATCTAATTTACTTGTCTTCCTTATTTTTAAACTTTCCCACTGCAAAGGCATTCTCATGGAATGGTGTGAACAATATAATAGTAAGAAAGGTTCTACTTTCTAGTTGGTTTTTGGAGCAATAAGAATCCTTTTGATATTTGAATAGCCTTGGGTTTTTATCAAGGAGGTGATCCTTTAATTCCATCAGCTTTCTCCCCCAAAATTTAAATCATTTTATAAAAGGAAATTATCTGATTATGTTACTAATTCTGCTCTTGGTAAAAGCCAATTTGCTCATTGAGATTTCNGATTATGCCCTAAATTTCTGGAAGATGAGAGAGTTATAAGGAGTAAGTTTATGGATGCTAAGAAAGGTTCGCTAGCTTTACAGCATGCTCAGAATTAGGATGAAATCAATGAGGTATTTTTATGTATTTATCATTTCCTTGTTGATTATTTCATTATTTTATGTATTTAATAGTGCAATATAGGCTACAGAATTAATTGATTTAAAGTGCCTAGGCTGGAGCTGCATAGGTTGAAGAAGTTCAAGGCACTTTGACCTTTGGTACAATTTGACCACAAGAATATATCGCACTTTCTACTCCCAATGTGTGTGTGTGTATGTGTATATAATAACTTAGTTTAATTTCTTTTTTTTTTCTAATAAATTTTTTTATAGGGACAACGTACTGGGCAAAGCTCTAGCGGTCTAGCAGTTATAAGACAACAAGCCTAACAATAGGCTCAACAACAACCCCAAAAAACTCAACAAAGTACAGGATAAGATAAAGGAAAGTAACCAGAGGTAAGTTATAATTATTTGAAGATTTGAATACTTTCTTTTTTCTTTTCTTGTATCTTGTATGATGTTGATTTTTGTGTTATAAATGTCTATGGAGTAGCAATACTTTATCCGAGAGATCGATAAAGACAATGCAAGCGCCACTTTCAAACAGACTCCCATTCCTCCATCTAGATCACCAAGCATGCCTTCTTTTTTTACAACACCTATAAGAGGTTCCTTTCCACAAGCAGCACCAACACTAGTTCTTGAGTCTGTTCCAGTGGTTCCTTCTTTCTCTACCTTGGGTTATTCTTATTTCATGGGATGGATAATGATGGCTCCTGAAGAAGAACTTGTGCTTCTTCAACATATTAGTCAAAAATTTTTTGATAATAAATCCTATTCTATTCATTAGGGTGTCTACCACTTATGGGAGTCTCAATCATGTAACTTCAATGCAGACTATGATTTAGTATAGGCTAGAGTTCCATCATCTTTGCATCCAATTCCTGAGGATGCTCCAAATGTTGTTAAAGATCTGGAGAAATTCTTAGGAGAATTGGAAAGTGCAACATGCTTTGCTCACCATCTAGAGACTTATGAATAGTTACTCCAAATTAACAATGATCAATTTCAGGTAAATAATTTTTTTATTCTTTGGTTTTTCCTTTTTCTTGATTTGTTCATAACTCATAATTTTAGTCTATTTATGCAAAGGAAAGAGAAGGAATGACAAAAGAATATGGATGATCAATCGATTTATATAGATATGCTAAAGACCCAACTTAAGAGAAAGGAGGAATCAATAGCTACAGTAAGATGTGCAATCAAGTACATTAAACAATTATGTGATAGATTGGCTGGATGTAAGGTAGTGTTTAGCAAGAAGGATGCCACTTATGAAGAAAGAGAAGCACAATTGAAGATAGTCATAGATCTACTTGACTCGTTCGGTCACAACAAATGATCACTATTTTTTTCTTTACATCTTTCCCATTCTTGTGTTATGCTTCTTTCCCCTATTTTTCCTTTTCTGTATTATGCTTGGATGTACTTCTTCTTACTCTATTACACAATAAAAATAAAATAATATAATATTTTTCTTCCATTTTGGCATTTTTCTTAAATGTACTTATGCTTTACAATAATAATAAAAGAAAACAATGTTTTTCTTCCACTTTGGCTCCTGAATTATGGTTTGCTTCAATACCAAATGTGGCATCCTGTTCTCGAATGTCATAAAAATATGATCACTTAATTTACCGCATTCATCATTTTCTTAGATAATATGATGGAAACATCATAAATACTTAATAAATGAATTAACTGGTTAATAATTAATTGGTACTATGGAAATAAAAAGAGGAAAAAAGAAAAATTTTATTAATAAAAGAGAGTACAATAATACCCTCTAGGTTATCTTTCTATGCCATTTAAGCCTTAGAGGCAACTTGGAACTGCCACCATAGTTAGGCTATCCAACCAAAGGGGTGATCAGTCCCTTCTTTTCCTGCTCCACTTGGCTCCCATCACTTGCTTATCCTAGCTCCACAACTCCATGCTAGCACAACCTCTAAAGTCGACCTTAAATGGCACAAGCCAAACCCTTTCATAAGGGATATATGAATAATTGTAACTCCTCATAACGAGGTGCCCCTTTATTTGAAGATTAATTACATTGTTTAAAATTTTTTCCACACTTTAACAAAGGATGGGGCATTATGAAAAAATTTTAAGAAAAAATGGAGGATGTGATAGATATTTATAGACATTTTTTTAGCATGCACTAGTGCATATGAATTAATCTCATGCATAACATCAATTGTCCTCTAAATTTTCTAAGGATTTCTTGTTGGAATTTCATGTGTTCGGATTGTTTATTCTAGGGTCCTAGTTTAATATTGAGGTTTTATTCTTGAATTTAACTAAAATTTTATTTAAAACATAGTAGAAAAATTATTTAAAATCATTTAAAATGATGATAAATTATCAAATTATAAGGGTTGTAAGCTTAAAAATATTAGAAAAATTCTAAAATCTACAAGAGTCTAACATGATGCCTTGTGGAACATGTAACCATTTTGATGGCCTAGGATCCAAATCTACAACATTTATTCAAATGGGTTCTCCCCATAGCAAGTTTCTACCCTTATTAGCCTTAAATAATTACTAACCAAGATGTCCATAAGCACCTTAATAATTAAACGTCAACAATGACTATAGGTCAAAAAAACATGAGTCAATTTTAAATATTCATATTATATCATCATATTCTAAAGAAATACCAAATGCAAAATGTAAGTAAGCTGAGTGGATGAAAGATATGAAAGATAAATTAGGACATAAGCCATCTCACACATGGTTAGAATGGACCTTATGTATGATATGTGATTAAGATGATCACCTTAAATGTTTTGAATTTTAAACGAAGTCCTACCTCCTATCAATGGCATCACATTGTATCATCTTCAAGACTACCATCATAGGATTAACTAAAGAAGAAACATACTTAAATGATCACCAATATTAAATAAAAGAAAACAAAAAATGCAGTATATTTTGATATTATATGTATGTTGTCCTATCATCATTACTCTTAAATAATCATTAACCAAAATACCCATAGACATCCGGATAGTTAAATATTAACCATGACCATAGGTTTAAAAAACCACATATCAATCAATTCTAAATCATCATCATCCTAACCTCGTCCCAACAAAATGACATCAACTAAATGAGTTCTTTTTTCTTTCTTTTTTTCATTTCCATCTATGAAGATCTAGGTTCATTTTTATTAGCAAGTTTTTCAAATCATCTTAAATCGTTTCTTTTTTTTATTTTTATATCTATTTTGGTCTTCCTTTCTATGGCTTTTCTAGAACAATGATGGAGTAATGTTTTTTTTATAGGCTCATTATTTAATTGTCTTTGTACATGCCCAAACCATCTAAGACCTTATTCCTATAACTTATCTAAAATAAAAGGCACTCCAATGTTGGTTATAGCATGCACATTGGAAACTCATACTCAACTCACTCTACTTATCCATATTATGAATTACAAGTAAGAAAAAAATGAATATAATAAGCCTGAACCCAAGGTAATAGAAGGTTATATTTACATATGAAAATATATCAAAATCAAATAAAAACATGAATTTAAAGATCAAATTTCAAGAGAAGAAAATTAGTTCTTTTGTAGAATAGGTACCAAAGTCATGTAAATTATATTTGAATTCTTATGGCATATAGAACAAGATAATAAATTCCAGGAATTTTTATTTTATTAAAAGATTGATAGGTTGATGTAAGTAAATAATGATCCTAGTCTCTTATGTCCCTTCATTTTTCAGCCCAAATTTCAAGAAAATAGCTTTGTCTCATCATATACCATTATGGCCTTATCACTTGGCTATAAATATCTGGAAAAAATAAAATTGTAAACATGCTTCAGCAATAAGAAAGATAATATTACAAAATTTTTTAATTCATCCACATTCCATCACCACTCCATTAATTTTTAATTATCAACATCTCATTCATCATAATTATTCATCATACAAAAATTAACAACAATTACCAATTCTCTTATTAGAAATTTCCTAATTTATCCCATTAATAGTTCATCATCATCAATAATTTCATAAAGTATTATTTCCAAATTTATTTTAGTAAAGGTTCTACCTTCAGTTTGGAAGATCAATGATCATTAAAGTAGGATAAATCAATCTACCCACAAAATTCAACTCATTTAAATATTTTCCTTATTTCAAGTTGTGTAGCAACTCGGGTCAACTCCAAAGAATCAAGTTCTATTCAAAACCAACCTTAGAATCTCTAGAAATTCAATTTTTTTGCAACACAACAACCTAATCACAATTCATGGTAACACAAATCATGACTCATGGTCAACTTTTGGTAATGCAAATCTTGACTCATGGTCAACTCATGGTATTCAGAGTTAAACCACAAGGTCATCACCACTCATAACAACAAAATTAATCATAAAAGATAAACCATGACTCCATCATAACTTGTGGTTGTCAACCATGACTTGTGGTATTATTCCAAGACTCGTGGTAAAGCATTCTAACAAAATCAAATAGTTATAAGTGATACTTTTCCAAGATAAATTTGAGTAATCAACTAAAATATTTTAGATAGATAGATATTTTTAAGAGTTTTCCAACAAGTCTAAGATCACCTCAAAATCAAAATAACAAGGGAGATACAATCTTTCAAAACTTAACCTATAATTCTAATTTTTTCACCATAACTCATGGTGAAGCTACCATAATCTATGATTAGCTCATGATGAAGCATCATGATCCATGGTAAGCTTGTGATGTAATATCACCACACATGTTATAATACCATAACTTGTACTATAATACCACGACCCATGATAAATTATATTTTCAATAGTTTTATCATTTTCTAATAGGTTTTTAGAATTTTCATTAAAAGGATTCATCTCCATAAATCCCAACATCCAAGTCTTTTTTGAATCATCAATTGTAAATATTCATACTACATCATCACATTCCAAAGAAATAACAAATGCAAAATGTTAATGAGTTGAGCAAATGAAAGAGAGAAGGAGGAATTAAGACATGAGGCAACTCACATATAGTTAGAATGGACCTTATGTGTGATATGTGGTTAATGTGGTCATCTTGCCTATTCATTTAGATTTCAGACTAGGTTGTACCTCATTTCAATGGCATTGCATTATTTCATCCTCAAGATGACTATCATAAGATTAACTAAAGAAGAAACATAATTACATGACTATCTACATTAGGTGAAATAAAATATAACACGAAGTATATTTTGGATTAATTAATTAGTTGAATCATTATGTGTACCATTAGTTAGTGACCCACCTTCAAACATTAATCACATGCCTTTATAATAGTTCCTCAAGGGTGATTCAAATGTATGAATTAATTAATCATTCATCTTGCAAAAAGGTGACCTTTAGACATGGGTCACATGCCTTTCTAATGATATGACAAGAGGTTTTTTTTTAATATGTTCCTTTTTATGTTGGTGTATAGATGGAATGATTCATAAAATTATGTATTAGGATTAGGTCTTAAGAAGTCAGCAAATCCCCTTGATATCATACCCTTGTCCATACTCCATTGATCCTTTCTCATGACCATGGAAGTTAGTCAAAATATTTTAATGTGATAAGATCCATCTCACTTCCAAGGTAACAACCTCTTATTGATAAGAAATGGAAGGATGGACAAAGAGATCTTACTACATGTTACAATTATACATTCTAGGCAAATAACATTGAAGGAATTTTCTAAAATTCTGTGATGTCATTCTCAAATTCGTCTGGGAATGAGAACATACAATAACTGATGCAAATATTTTTTTTTCTAAAACCCATCGTTACAAAAAATTTAATATACAAATCTCGTTCTTCGTCCAAAAGTCATGAAAACTGTAATCCTTAAATTTTGTTCTTTGTCTAGAAGCCATGAAATTTTTGACTTAAATAGCTTATTACTTGTTAATGAATAACATTCTCTTGGACAAATCATAGGTATATATTATAAATATATAACTAAGCTAGTTCTAGTTACTATAATCCCCTACAAGTAACATAGTACTTACATAGAATTTAAGCAAAACATAACAAATAGTGAATTTAGGGGAGAGGTGTTAGACCCTAAAAAATGAATAATAATATTAAAAATTTCAAAATACATAATATTGTCAAAGAGAAAGTCTAAAGCAAAAGCCCAATAGTTTTGGGGATTTGGTGTAGGAATACCACTTCCAATTCCCTTGTACTTGTCCTACAAGTTGTTTTTGCAGGTTTTGGACTTGGAGAACACTTGGACACATGTGTTCATCTTTTGTGTGTGCTTTTGTGTTGAATTTTTATGATGAAGATTCTTGTATGTTTTAGCATGCCTAGAGGTATTTTTGGCTTATTTTGATGAGTTTAGGAGGTTCCAGAATCTATGGGGACTTGTTGGGAGATATCTAGAGGCTCCTGGCATCAAAACAAGCATTGTTATTTTTGGCATCTTTAGGAGAGACATCTATCCAAAAAGAAAGATTTCTTTCTAGAGACGCCTTTCCTAAAGTGAAGACATATCTAGTCCATAGAAAAAATTCACCAAAAATAGTAGACGTCTCTCCTGACAGCAAGGCTTTTACAAAATCCATCTCCTCAAAAAGATAGATGTCTCCTTTGAAGTGTAGACATCTTCCAAAAATAGTAGACATCTCTCCCAAGAATAGACCTCTCACAAGATACATCTACATGAAATAAGACTCATTTATGCTGGCAAAGAAGAAAATCTCTAATGTGGCATATCGATTAGAAAACATCCAAAAGACTCCAGATCTATGTGGAAAACATCTAGGAAGGTAAATAGAAAGCTTCCTAGGGTTTTGGATCTTTATAATTATGTATGCCTTCATCCATGAAGAAGAAGGAAATTTTGTATGCAAGGAGAGCTATGCAAGATAGAGTGAGTGAGCACATTGGGTGAGTGAAATAGGTGATTGCAACTCCAAGATCATCTTGTGATGTGTTGATCTATGTGTTCTATTCTCTTATATCTCACTTATGAGTTGAGATCTTAGTCCCAAGTTGTGGGAGATATTTCTCTTAGTTGTATCTCACATTGATAACAACCATTGTGTGATTGTAGAGCCTCATGCTCTGTAATATCATTTGAGTATGATAGGTTTATGGATGCTTGTGGGTTGTGTGAAGCCTATTGTAATCTTTGAATAATTTAATTGAAGATAGCTAGTTTTCTTATTTTCCTAGCAAATAAATTTATGTTTGCATAATATCTAGATTTAGTATGTTGAATTTGATTTAATTATGAAGTGAACCTATTCCAGCATTATTGGTATCAAAGCCTAGTTTTATTGTTTCTTAGATTTTGGTTGAGGACTTTGTCAATTTCAGATGACATCCAAGAAGAAACAGATGCAATCTCTAAATTTTGACATGGAGAGCATGAAGTTCGCCTTCCAGATGATGGTTGATCGATTGGATAAAATTAGCACAAAGGTGGATAGACAAGCTGGTCCTAGCCATATGTGGAGGTGAAGAGCATGTATGTTCAAATGAACAAGTTTCACAGCCAGGTGGACATGGAGTAGAAGAAGAGGAAGGTCAATCCAGCTATGGGAGTGTAGGAAACCATTAGCCAAGGATTCCAATGGAAGGGAATCTTATTCCTTAAATGATAACTCCAAGGGCTCCAATGGTTCTCAATACTTCTTCAAGTAAGCTTGATGATGAAGATGAGGCAAGGCTTGCTAGAGCATTCAAAAATGCTTCAAGACTTCCATATGTAGAGTTGAAGACTTTCAATGGTGTAGATGGCACCAATGCTTTTTGCAAGTTGGCTGAAGGCACTTGAGAAGAAGTTTCTATTGGAAGAGTTACCAAATAACTTGAGGGTACCTATTGCTAAATCTAGATTAGAAGGTATGGCTTCTACATGGTGGGAAAAGGAGTCCCAAGGTTATGAAAGGCAAAACGGTCAGCCTATTAGATATTGGGATCTAATGAAATACAAGTTAAAAAGGAAATTTGAATACTCTCATTAGAGATAGGAAATCATTGTGAAGTTGAAATTCCTATGGCAAGGTGACAAGGATGTCAAAGAATTTTACATCGAATTTTGTAATCTATTCCATCAAGCGAAGGTAAATTGGGAGGACTATGAGCAAGCTTCAATCTTTTTAAGAGGTCTTAAAATGATGGACCAACAAGATTTTTCCTTTTATGAGCCACAAACACTTGATGAGGCTTATGATTTGGCATTCAAAGCTGAGAAGAAATTAGGTGGATTTGGAAACAGGAGCAAACAAAATTTTGAGGGTAAGGAGAAGGGATCTAGATCTAATAAGGGATCCAAATCCAAACCAGAAGACAAGAAGGGAAACCAAGATAAGAAGACTGAAAGAGCTGATGAGAAGGATAAAACCAAGAGGGACCCAAGCAAGGAAGGTAAGGATCAAGGTAGCAACTTATCAAAATTTCAATGCTTCAAGTGTGGAGAACAAGGACATAAGCAATGGGAATGCCTTCTTCACAAGGCATCCATGGGTAAATATGTGCAAATCATAGAGGTAGAGGAGACATCAAGCCAAGTTCTTTAGAGAGGTAATCCTAATGCTCCAAAAATTGAGAATGTTTCTGAATTAAATTCTTATGCATTCATGGGGAATGTAAATAGAGGAGATCATCCTAATAGGAAATTTTTGTTTCAAATTGGGGCTAATTGTTTGCTTAGTGGGGAATGAATTCATATTTTGATTGATGGGGGAGCCCAAAAAATGTTATTTCTTCTAAGGTAGTTACTAAATTTGATTTGGTAACTAATCCTCATCCAAGACCCTATAAGGTGCATTGATTATCTAAATATTTTTCCCAAGAGGTGAGGGAACAATGTACTTTGAAATTCAAAGGTGGAACTTTTCATGATGTTGTGAGGTGTGATGTGCTTCCAATAGATTGTGTTGATGTAATTCTCGATAGGCCTTGGAATTTTGACAATGGTGCTCAATTTGATGTAGCAAGAAATGTGTGAAATGTTGTTAGACATGATGAAGTCCATGATTTGATTCCTATGATAGATGAACAAGTGAGGTAGCGAAGCTCACCTAATGCTTCATAATCCTTCCAAGAGAGAGGGAATCTACTAAGAAACATGATGAAATTAGTTTTGGTTTTGTTGTTATGGCAACAATTGCTACTAACCATGATGATGTGTAGTTTGAACTTCCTATAGGTGTGCTAGGCTTGAAGGAGGGATTTCCCAAGGTATTCAAGGGAAAATTGGATGGACTACCATCAATGAGGAATGTATAGCATCAGATTGACTTCATTCCTAGTGCTACCATTCCAAATGAGAGAACTTATCAGATGGCATTAAATTAGAGGGATAAATTGCAAAGGCAACTAGAAGGGTTACTTGCAAATGGCTTTGTTAGAAAATCCATTTCACCTTGTGCAATTCCAATGGTGCCAGTGACAGTAATGAATGGAGGATGTGCATTGATTCTAGGGTAATGAATAGGATAACAATGAGGTACAGGTTTCCTATTCCAAGGATGGATGATCTCCTTGATGTCATTACCAATGTTGAAATTTTTAGCAAAATTGATTTGAAGAGTGGGTACCATCAAATCAAAATCAGGCTTGGTGATGAGTGGAAGACAACTTTCAAAACACTAGATGGATTGTTTGAGTGGTTGGTGATGCTATTTGGGCTTATGAATGCACCTACTACATTCATGAGGTTGATGCTTGATGTATTAAAGGAATTAATTTGTAAGTATTGTATTGTCTTTTTTTGATGATATTTTAGTGTATATCTCTAATGAGAAAGAGCACTTGGATCACTTGAGGATGGTGTGCCTTAAGTTAAAGGAAGCATAATTGGTGATTAACGTGAAGAAATTTTTTTCAAGAGGAAAATCACATATTTAGTGCATGTGGTTTCTAAAAATAAAATTTGGATGGAAGCTACCAAGGTGAAGGTTATAAGGAATTAGAAAACTCCTAAGAATGTTGGGGAGGTAAGATCATTCCTTGGTTTATTAGGTTTTTATAGACGATTCATTAAAAATTTTAGTGGTATTTCATGGCTTATGTTTGTTTTGTTAACTAAAAATAAGAAATTTAGGTGGGATAATGAAACCCAAGGGAGCTTTGACTTGTTGAAAGCAAAGATTACTAGTGAACTAGTGCTTGCAATTCTAGATTTTCAAAAGCTTTTTCATGTCGAGGTGGATGTAAGTGGACTTGCCATTGGTGGGGTACTTACACAAGAAGGTAGGCCTATTGCTTATTTTTTTAACAAATTGAATGAGTCAAGGAAAAAAATATAGTGTATATGATAAGGAGTTGTTTTCTATTCTTCAAGCAATCAAGCATTAGGGGCATTACTTGTTTCCCAAAGAATTCACTTTGATGACAAACACAAAGCCCTTCAATTTCTAAACCCAAAAAAGAAGTTGAGTGTAAAGCACATGAAGTGGGTTGCACAGTTACAATAGTTCAATTTTTTGTTCAAGCACAAAAGTGGAAAAGCCAATGTGGTAGATGATGCATTATCCATGGTGAATGTGGTAAATTTCAGTGTACCTCAAGTGAAAGGTATGGGTGATTTTTCTTCTTTATATGAGCAAGATGTTGATTTTGGGCAGGTTTGGAAGAACCTCAAGAGCCTTTGATGAATAGAATAGAACAATAGAGGGACTATCATATTCAAGATGAACTTTTACTTAAGAATGGCAAGGTATGTGTTCCTAATTGTGATTTTAGGAAAAATATTTTGTTTGAAAAGCATTATAGTAGCATGGTAGGTCACATGGGTAGGGATAAAATATTGGAACTTGTGAGTATACACTATTTTTGACCTGGTATTGCAACATAAGTTTAAAAATTTATGAAGGAGTGCTTGACATGTCAGAAGTTCAAAGGAGGTAAAGGTGTGGATGGACACTATATGCCTTTACCAATTCCCAAAGTAAAATCATCAAAACTCCATGCACAAGTAAAATCAAATCTTGAGAAGAAGGCTAAAGAGAGAGTCCTCAAGAGGAATGAGGGTAAGCGAAAGTATTATTTTTCTATTGATGTGAGTGCACTTGAAGAGAAGCATTTGAGAGGTGTTAACTTCTCCAAATTGAAAGCTAAGAAGATGTGACCTTTCAAAATCAAGGCTAAAATTAATGACAATGCTTTTGAGATTCATTGACCAAATGATGTTGGTATGTCTTTTGTGTTTAATGTTTTAGATCTTGTGTACTATCATGGACAAACTAATGAGAAGACCATACAGGAAAGCATCGATGAGTTGAAGGGGGCTAATGATCTATCCAAGCCTTCAATGAAGAAGAAGGCAATTGTAATCAAGCGAAGGAAAGCCTCTAGCACTCAAGGAGTTAAGAGGCATGAATAGTTGATCCACTGGGAGGATCAATCTATTGATGATGCTGTATGGATCCATGAGATCAAACTTGTTGAGTGGGGAATCACTTCTAACCCTACTCTCTTGTTCACATGAGTTTACCTTTTGAAGGGTGGGAGAACTGGTGTAGGAACACCTCTTCTGATTCCCCTATACTTGTCCCACAAGTTGTTTTCATTGATTTCATGCTTGGAGAAGACATGGACACATGTGTCCAATTTTTGTGTGTGTTTTTGTGTTGAATTTTTATGATGAAGATTCTTGGATGTTTTGACATGTTTGGAGGTGTTTTTGGCTTATTTTTATGAGTTTAGGAGGTTCCATGATCTATGGAGACTTGTTAAGAGGCATCTTGAGGCTCCTAACATCAAAACAATCATTTTTATTTTTGGCACCTTCAGAAAAAACATCTCTACTAAAAAAAGACATATTTTCTAAAGTGAAGACATCTCTAGTGCATAGAAGACATCTGCCAAAAATAGTAAACATCTCTCCTAAGAGTATGGATTTTATAGAAGACAACTCCTCAGAAAGATAGATGTCTCCTCAAAGAAATCTCCCCTGAAGTGTAAACATCTCTAGTCCAGAGAAGATGTCTTCCAAAAATAGTTGATGTCTCTCTTGAGAACATAACTCTCATAGGAGATGTCTACATGAAACAAGAGATGTTTATGCCAATGAAGAAGAAAAGCTATGATGTGGTATATTGATTGGGAAACATCCAAAAGAATTTAGATCCATGTGGAAAACATCTAGGGAGGCAAATAGAAAGCTTCCTAGGGTTTTGGATCTTTATAATTATGTATGCCTTCATCCATGAAGAAGGAGTAGAGTTTGTATGCAAGGAGAGTTGTGCAAGAGAGAGTGGGCAAGAAAATTGGATGAGCGTAATAGGTGATTGCAACTCCAAGATCAACTTGTGATGTGTTGTTCTATGTGTTCTATTCTCTTGTATCTCACTTCTGAGTTGAGATCTTAGTCCTGATTTGTGGGAGAGATTTCTCTTGGTTGTGTCTTGAATTGAGAATAACCATTATGTGATTGTAGAGCCTCATACTTTGTAATATCATTTGAGTGTGATAGATTTATGGATGCTTGTGGGTTTTGTGAACCCTGTTATAATCTTCAAATAATTTAATTGAAGATAGATAGTGTTCTTGTTTTTCTAGTAAATAAATTTCTCTTTACATAATATTTGGATTTAGTGTGTTGAAGGTGATTTTCTCTAGGATTTCTTTTTAAGTTTTCATCCTTACAACCAATCCTAAAAAATCTCCCCTTTGGAATAGGAAAAGAATCAAGCCTTTCCCTTTTTTAGAAGCACCCTCATGGGTTTTCACTTCTTATTTAATAATTTTTTGTAAAGAGAAGGAGAAAATCCTCTCTAAAGAAAAAGAATACATCAATTAGAAAAAAGAATAAAAAGCAATAGGAGTTAGAAGTTTTCCATCCTTAAGCTCTAAAAATTAAGTAAATTAATATTGTAGAAAACAAATTAATTGTTCATATTTTATTAGAAGCTTTGTTGCTTGAAGTTATAACTAAAAAGTAACATCTTTGAGAATCTAGTATTTGACGCCTAAAGAAAGATCATAGTTATGCTCTTGCTGCTAGAACATAATTACACACTAAAGCTTCCAAATACAATAGAGAACAAGTGATCAAAGATAATTCCAAATGCAAAAAAATGTAGAAAAAGGAGGCTAATCACAAAAATGACTTTATTAATGCTTAGTTAAAAGTTGTTACAAATCCTAGATGTCCATATCCAAGCATGCTAAGCAACATGACACTAAAAAAAAATGAGTCCTCCCTTATACAAAAGAAAACATTAAGAAGAAACATTTCTCATATGCTTAAGACGAGTGTTGATAGGAAGACCTTGATGGATAAGACATCATAAAAAATATGAATTTTAGAAAATGTAGGAGCTCTTTAAATATCTTTTATTTTTCTCATTCAAAAGTGCAATAATAATTGCATTTTCTAGGCCTTATTGAATTTAGTATGAATAAAATCATTCTTTGTAATAATCTCATAAATAACTTTTGAATTAAAAGGAATAACATATATGCCATCCTTCAAAAAAATATCTAGAAAAACCTTATGCAAATTATTATCAAGTTTAAATAAATTCTCTAGGTTAGAAATTCATTTTTCAAAATTCCTTTTTCTCTTTCTATTCAAACCCTAAAGGCTGGAAGCTTCATTCCAAGTAATCCATCTATCATACATACACAAAAAAGAAAATGTAGTGATACCAAATCTACTCCAAGTGGTACACCATCTAGATGCATTACTAGGCCAAGCTCCTTCATTAAAAGGAATTCACCATGGGCTAATTTTATTAAGCATATCTCCATTAATGTACTTTGCAATCTATTTTGCTACAAGAGAAATACCCTACTTATAACAATTAATGAGGTTAAGTTTTCCATCTTTCTTGCTACTAGTGCAAATACCCTAACTTTAGAAAAACCTTTTTTAATGTTGCTTAGTAAACCAAAGAAAATAATGAATAAATCAATCAATTCTATCATAAAATGTTTTAGAAGGAGCCCAACAACTGAAGTAATAAACATGAGTTGATTGAAGCATTTGCTTAATAACTAAAACTTTTCCAACAAGGGTAAGCTTTTTTTCTTTCCATTTATCAAGCTTCTTTTCAATTTTATGAACCACATAATTCCATAAAATAGTAAGATTAAGCTCAAAAGAAAAAAGTATTCCTAAAATTTTGATGGTAGAATTTTTTTTCAATATTTTCCAAGACTTGAGAGTAACCCACTCAACAATATTACTATTAAAATAAAAAATAGATTTTTCCCAATTAATCCAAAAGCTAGAGAATATGTAATAATCCTCTACTCTAGCTAAAAAACTATTAATATGTTGAAGAGAATTGTTAATCATAGAACAAAAATCATATGCAAAGTGCATGTTAAGTAATTATGTACCTTGATCATCAATTGAAATTACCTTCATAAAATTTCTTTGTAGATTATGTGAAAGAAAGTTTGTAATAATAATAAAAAGATATGGAGCTATAGGACAACCTTGAGAAACTTACCATTGAGCATTAGCATCAATGAGTAGGATATTGATGAGACGCGATATCGCGTCATCCCCTGCGATATCACGTATGTGATATCGCGGCCCACCGCCAAATCTATAAATAAGAGGTGGCACTCCCCTCATTTGTCATCCTAGGCTAGAAGTAGTGAAGCTCTGGCAGTTTAATCACTCCAGAGATAGAATTTTTCCATGTTCCCGCAGTAGGAGTCCCCAAGTGCACGAATCTTTATTCGAGCAGCTTTGTACCTGAACACAAGTTGTGTATGGCAATAAAGACGAGCTTTGTGGATAAACCTTGCAGTGCATGGAATAGGTTTATTTAATGTTATTTATTGTTTTCCTAGTAACGTGGCATGAGTACGACTTGGTTACGAGCATTGACGAATGTGAACGGCTAACCAAGGAATCAGCTACTCATCGCGATTAGATTCTCTCACCCTTATCTCCTAGAACATGAGATGAGTACGACTTGATTACGAGCATCTACGGATGTGATCGGCTAGTCAAGGAATCAGCTACTCATCACACTTAGGCTAGTTAGGTGCCTCAGTACAACCACTTCCAGCACGTGCATTACGTGTGGTGATCCCAGTAACGATTAGCATTTGGTAGCCACAGTTGCATAGTTCAGGGTGTGTACAGTAAGTGGGAATGGATGCTGACGCTAGTTAATTTAGACTTAGGACATTAGTTAGAATTATTTAGTTCTCTCAACCCTTCGCTCTTAGCGTAGAAGACATAAACTAGAAAAGACCAAAAAAATCATATACCTCGGACTTACTTAACCATACACCATGACAACAACAAGTAAGTCTGGGAAGACAACAAATGATTAACCCCAAGTGTTCCATGGGGAGTTTAGGCATTTAATCTGCGAAGTTCGATCGGATCGTGCTTGCTACGCTCATTTCGTATGGTTGAGTGTAGGGGTACCTTGCCACTCATCAAATATAGACAAGAAATAATGAAATTTCATTCAATCCTATAATAAGCTTTAACATAATATAGCTTAATAAAAGCAACCTCTTGGTTGGTGATGAGACGCGATATGCACAAGCCGTGATATCACGTACGCAATATCATGGCCGCCACGATATCACATCCCCTGCAATATCGCGTACGCAATATCGCGGTCCATCGCCAAATCTATAAATAAGAGGC
>MNCI01007988.1:101808-197381 GCA_015680685.1 Gnetum montanum
ACTTAACCATCACCATGACAACAACAAGTAAGTCTAGGAAGACAACGATTAATTAACCCCAAGTGTTCCTTGTGGCATTTAGGCATTTAGTCTATGGAGTTTGACCAGATCACGCGTGCTACACTCGTTTCGTATGGTTGAGTGTAGGGGTACCTCGCCACTCATCATTGGCACCGTTGTCGGGGACTAAGTGTTTGTATGCCAATTAGAACATTAGGAAATCTTTCACATCGTTGTGAGCCTTAACAAACCTTTGGGTTAATTAGTTCAATAAGAACATATATAACGGTGAACAGCACACCAATAAAATGGCTTCTTCTCATAAGGTTAACTCACCTAGAAATAACACGAAAGATAGTCAGCAACATACACATAACCTAAACCAGCCAAGTCCTAAACAGTATAAGATAGTTTATACTCATCCCGATGAGTATATTCCTGATTACACTTTTATCCTCCATCAGGATGAACAGTTGCACTGGAGAGATTTGTTTGGTAACATAGTTTTACCACCAGATCGATCCGTTCCGAACATGCTCTTCCATGCCTTAGCACAGATTGGCATGCAGGACTTATTCGCTAAATACGTTGCTGGAGAATATGATATAAGGGATTATCATCCCACTACTTTGCAACGTATGAGAGACGAAAGGCAGGAGAGCCAACACTCATTTTTGAAGAGCAAGGTCCCCAATGTCCTTAGTGAAATAGGAGACGAGAAACCCCTCACAACGGGTTTCTTAGGAAATGATGTTCCCCCTCCTCACAATGATGAAGAGGTTAGGCATCAGAGCCTTCGATCAACTGTACATGCTACGGGCTCTGATCCCTGTGAACACCAATTGTTCATGGCAGGAACAACCACTCACACTAACGATGGACACTTAGATCGTTATAACGAACGGGACCGAAGTAGCCAAAGAGAAGGTAAGAAACATCGCCATGGTGATGGATCCCCTTCCTCTTCTCCTTCATCTCACCATTCACACTCTCCTTCCACATCTGGGCGCAACCATCGTGAGCACAACGGAGAGGGTAAAAGTAAGGGAGATGAAAGACCTCGACAAGAAGGTCGGGAGTTAGGATAAGGGCAAGGACGTAGGGAGAGTAGGGAACCACCACGAAGACATCACAGACGTCATGACAGAGATGATCATGACGAACCCCTACTCGCAACCCGAAGCATGCTAGACATCACAGAGGCAGTTAGGATCCCCACAAGGCACTTAAAAGATAGCAGGATCAAGCGTTTGGACATAAATAATATCCCACGTTTTGAAGGGGGATACAACGCTGATCCTCAACATCATTTACAGGCATTCCACGATGCCTGTGCCTTGCAAAATATAGATAATGAGTGGCAGAAGCTTAAGTTGTTCCCAAGGACACTCACCAAAGAAGCAGAGAGCTGGTACCGGTCCTTAGAATCGGAAACCATCAGGAGGTGGAGTACGATGCTTGAACTGTTCAACAACAAATATCAAACGTACTCCAGAGTGTCCAATTTGCGTAAGCAGATCCAAGGCTGGAAACAAGGTGCTTATGAACCCTTGGATGCTGCCATGGCCCGTTACTATACACTGCTACATCGTTGCCCGGGCCATGGGTACGCTAAGCGGGATCAACTTCGCCACATCGTGGATGGGCTAAGGAATGAAACGAGAAGAACTCTTGGGACTTACGCCCAAGGGAGACTTTCCTAACTGAGAGCCCATGAAGTTGAAATTTTGGTGGAACAAGTAGCACAAGAAGAGGGTGAGCTACGTAAGAGGGAAAGTGCAGAAGAATACAACCGCGATCCCTCCCTTCACAAGAAGGGAGTGAAATTCTGTGATGAGGAGGATGAGTCACCACTCGAAGACTTGGTGAATCAGAAAACCGTGCTGATCCAAAATTTAACAACCGAGGTATCGGCTAAGGTAGACCAAATGTGGGATTCCTTAGAATCAAGAATAGAAACAGTCTTAAAAATCATAGAAGAGTCTAAGGTAGAACAAAGTAGTGACAAAGGCAAAACCAAGCGGAGAAACTTAAGCCCTGCACATAACAAGGATAAGGGGAAAATTCCTATCTCCGATGAGGCTGTGAATTCTGATTCAAACGATGATAGTGGATGTGAGGTCTGCTACTATGACCATCCTAAGGGATTTTGCCCAATTATCTCACATCTGCAGGAGTCTGGGGTGTATGCATTAAATCCAAGACTTAATCAACGGCAAACACCCCAAAGGTTACCTTATCCACAAGGTAATCCAAGGCAGTTCCACCAACCCTTAACATATTACCCAAGTGGAACGCCTCCACAGCCTATTGGACAACATCAGCAGTGGAAATACCCACAATCATGGGGGATGCCACCGCCAACACATCAATACCCTTACCAGCAGCCCAACCCTTACAGTTATTATGTTCAGCAGCCAGTTTCTCCAGGTGACTCTATGGGTCACACTACCCCCCAACGTCACTACCAAGTTCAGGAGTACTTCAGGAGGACTCCTTCTCCTCTGGGAGATATCTCACATCCAGCCCATACTCTAACTCCACCCACACCTCTTCCACCTGTAGTTCCCATACAACCTGTTCCAACAATGCAAGGGGAATTGCCTACCCAGCCGCAGCAACGTAACACCGTGAGAGCTGTAAATATTCAGCATGTAAATATCCAACCAGGTGCTAGTTCTGACAACTGTACAAAGAAGAGACCCTTCTTCAAAACTAGGAGCCTAGACAAACTCTCACAACAACAAGCGGTTGGGCACATGTATAGGCCTCTAACCATTAACGCTTCGGAGAACCCTTCAGTCCAACAACTAAGTATGCAAACGGTTATGTTGACACATACCGTAACTGACTGGATAAAGGTGGGCCACCTTCCCAAGAAACTATCTGACCCTGGGAACCCCTTAATTCATTTACAGATTGCCGGAAATGCACCACATCGAACTCTTCTTGACTCAGATTTTGGATTCAACCTAATTTCACAAAAGATGTATCAAGCCTAGAACCTGTCCCAACTAAAGAAGAGTAACATACAACTGGAGCTGGCTGACCAGTCCATCACCATTCCCTTAGGATTGGTGGAGGACATTATCACCACTGTGTGTAGGTGGTCATACCCAGCCGATTTCCTGGTGATTGAGGTTAGCAACGAAGGGGGCTTCCCCATTATAATGGGAAGACCATGGCTAAGTACCGTAGACACGTACCTAGGAATTTGTGATCTTTCCTTGCAAATTTCTAAGATAAACATTTATGGAAAGATCGAGAAGAAGGAAGTTCCATGCATCACATACAGTGATTCATCGGGTGATGACATGGAGGATATGTCTCCATGTGAGAGGTGTGCCCTTGAGAGTGAGAAACGAAGATGCCTGTATGTAGCAACCACACAACCAGTAGTAGACACCCCATGGTTGACAGCCACTCGAAGGAGCAAGCAACTATGCATGGAACGAACTGAGAAGACAAATCATGCCAACAATCGTGGCATAGACACATTGGAATGTGATCATTGCCAACTTCCACCCCTCAACTTAAGATCATCAATTGGGAGAAGTTGGGAACTTCTTAGAAATTCAAATAGATGCTCATTATTTCAGATCTCTCCCTTACAACTCAGTCAATTTTTTTTTTTACACATTTTTGTTTTACAACGTTTTTGTTTTACAAATTTCTTTAACTTTTTCTATTTTTGTTTTACACCATCATTACACTTTTCCATTCTTTGTGTGAGTGTGTGTGTGTATCCACCCTGTAAGTTTGTCCCATAATAAGTGTTCGGACCGATGGTATGAACTATTTTCATATTGATTGCTAATGTTTGGTTTTTACCTTTAAGTTACAATGTTGATACTAAGGTATGTTTCTTTTGATATGGCAGGCAATGAGATCACTTCATCCATCCATCCACCAATTTCTATGGTTTCTCCTGGCTTGGAAATGTACAGTTCCCTTCTAATAAGAACTTTAACAAATGGGTGACTAGGTATTTCTCAAACTAAGGAAGGACTCAAGGATTGCAAAGAGTGTGACTTCAAGGGAACTTGATGCTTTTGTGTTGGTCATTCTCTTGGATGCTTGGATGTTTTCTTCTTGAGTTTTCTTATAGCTCCGATGTTACCCAATTGTCGGAAGCTGAGACAATAAAAATAAGAAGTCTTTGCATGGTGTGGTCCCCAGGCATAAAAACACAAAACACAAAAAAAAAACCAAAGTGAGGATTCAAAGCACACCCCTTAGACGAAATAAAATTTGGGCTACAAGCACTAGTTATGGAACCAAAAGTGTTCCCTCTAACTAAGGCCCTTTTCGCTTCCCATTTTCTCCTTTGTTTCATTGGAATGGTGGTGGCCCTTTGAAGATGCATTCTTGTTACCCAAGTGGATGGTTTAACCGAATGCATTAATGCAAAGTCACTGGAAGTGGTTGGTTTGAGGCCGGAGTTGGAATGAGATTTGCCAAGTCACATTAATCATCAAATGCACAAGGAGCTGTACACCACCTTGTTCTTGGGATTCCATTCCATTTCTCTTCTCTCCATCCTTCTCTCCATTATTCACCTCATTGCTGATTGTATCATTAGTGTATATTTTGGTAGATATATTGTTTTCTTTTTGGTAAATTCTTCCGGTTAAGACTTTAACTCTTGTTCCAAAGGACATTCCCAGAGCCTATGGACTCTTTGAATGTGGGTCAGTCAGGGTATTAAGGGCATGAGCCTGCTTTGGGGAGGACCCACTAACATTCCTATTTGGAGCATTAGTTAACTTCTTTTCCTTAACATTTTGCAATTAATTTTATTTTTGTTTTTGTTCATTTCCATCCTGACATCCACTTCATTGATGCCATAGTTGTTCCTTTTTACCTATCTTTTTACTCCTTTTCTTTCTCCATTCTAATGCTACCGGAGGTTCGCGCTTAGTCATGGGGGTACGGGGCCCACTTTTTTCGATTTTCTCCTAGCCCCGAAATTTTTGATTTTCTTCCTAACCCCTACACCTTCGGTAGTCATCATTACTACATCTTCCCAGATCCATATCAGCCATACCACAACCTAGCCAATGAGTTTACACCGAAGCAAGGTATCAATTACATGATGATTCAATTACCCTTGCTAATATATGATTGTGTTGTATGTGCAAATGGCAATCATACAACAACGGAATAGATTTGGAGCAAATACTTGGAATGGAGCAGCGCTGAAGCAACTATGCAAGGAGCAAAATTGATGATGCACTTACGGATAGACAATGGAAGGCGCAATCTAAGCATTGGCAGCAGCATGAACCTTCTCTCTTCTTCTCTTCTCTTCTCTCTCCTCTTTTCTCTCAACTGCCAAATGTGGCCTGATGTCATTGTAATAAGGTGTTCACCCTTGTTGTCATGAACACCAGTTTGTCAAGTCTTGTAATAATGATCCGTTCACACGTCATCCCATTAGTTCCATTCCCCTCAATAATCCCATACCTACCCGATATTATTGTAAGGAACTCAAGGAGGAGTTTTCATTCAGTCATGGGGGTATGATGAGACACGATACGCACAAGCCCCGATATCACATACGCGATATCCCGGCCGCCGCTATATCGCATCCCCTGCAATATTGTGTACGCGATATCGCGTACGTGATATCACGGTCCGTCACCAAATCTATAAATAAGAGGCGGCACTCCCCTCATTTCACATCCTAGGCTAGAAGTAGCGAACTCTGGCGGATTGATCACCCCAGATATAGAATATTTTCCATGTGCCCACAGTAGGAGTCCCCCAAGTGAACGGTTCTTTATTCAAGCAGCTTTGTACCTAAACGTAAGTTGTGTACGGCAATAAAGACGAGCTTTGTGGATAAACCTTGCAGTACATGGATAGGTTTATTTAATGTTATTTATTGCTTTCCTAGTAACGTGGCATGAGTACGACTTGGTTACGAGCATTGACGAATGTGTACGACTAGCCAAGGAATCGGCTACTCATCACGATTAGATTCTCTCACCCTTATCTGCTAGAACGTGGGACGAGTACGACTTGATTACGAGCATCTACAGATGTGTACGGCTAGTCAAGGAATCAGTTGCTCGTCACACTTAGGCTAGTTAGGTGCCTCAGTACGACCACTTNAAAAAAATCATATACCTTGGACTTACTTAACCATACACCGTGACAACAAAAAGTAAGTCTGGGAAGACAACGATTAATTAACCCCAAGTGTTCCTTGTGGCGTTTAGGCATTTAGTCTGCGGAGTTCGACCGGATCGCACGTGCTACGCTCGTTTCGTATGGTTGAGTGTAGGGGTACCTCGCCACTCATCAGTTGGTATTAAAAGCCCACTACATTCCCTCCCAAGATATAATAACATTATTTAAGATATGTTTATCTTTAACAAAACCAGTTTACTCAAGTTTGATGATATCTTCAATAGCCTTATAAATTCAACAAGCCATGTATTTAGCTAAAATTTTTATAAGTATTGTTAAGAAGAGTAATAAGCCTCCAATTACCTATCTCCATTCTTAAAAAGAAGACAAATCACCTTTATTAATATTTTTACCAAGAGACTTTTTTAATGACTTCCTAGAAAACATAAAAGAGATCATCTTTAATAATGTCCTAATGCTTCTTAAAAAATTCAATAGGAAAACCATCAAAACCTAGAGCTTTACTATCTACTAAACTAAAGGTCACTACTTTAATTTCTTCCATTATAATTTTGCTTCAAGAATACTTCAATGCACTTTCTTATAAAATGAGAAATATGCGTATTAGAGGCCTCGAAGAATTCCTTATTAGAACCTCCAAAAGAAAAAATAGAAAAAAAATGATTTGCTAAAAAACTATTAATAGTCTCAAGATCTTTAACGATGGAATCATTTATATAAAGTGATTCTAGTTTAGATATTTGACCTTTTCCTTTTAGAAATTTAAAGAATTCATTGCAAGGTTCATCTTCAATTTTTAGGCAAACTATAAGACTTTTAGTGAGACTACTTTTAGCTTCAAAAGTATCCCAACATTGTTTAGCATAATGAGCTTTAGGAAAGGATTTTTTGAGTTTCAAAATTAAAGGGATTCTAGTTTTAAAAAATTTTCATTTGCTTTATAGATTATGTAAGATTAGAGTAGGTTTACTCCAATGTTAAAATCACCTTCCAACATTAAATTATGATATTATGAAAAGACATTTAAATTGCTAGAAAATGAGAAAACTAGCTATCTTTAATTATTCAAATAAAATATTACAATAGGGTTCCATAACCCATAAAACATCCTAAAACTCTCAAACACTCAAATGATGCTGCAAAGCATAAAACTCACAACCACACAATGGTTATTCTCAATGCAAGACACAATTGATAGAGAATCTCTTCCATAACATGGAACTGAGATCACAACTCACAAGCAGGACCAAAACACATAGGCCATTAAATAACATAATTGACCTTGGAGCTACAACCTCTATGCACTTACTCAATATGCTTTCTCTCTCTTACTCAAGTTCAATATAAGAACTTCATGAAATCTAATCTCTCCATATCTCTATTGTACAAGCATGAAACACCAACATATTTATTAAGAAAACAAGAAAAAACCTAAGGAAACATTCCACAAGCTTAACTTGGAGTTCCCATGCTAATTCTATCTTTTTTTCACCTTCTCCTGACTGACTCTCAACTTGGAATAGTCAATTCCAAAAGTTTCCCTAGTCCCGCCTTCTTGAGTTGTCTCCCGCCTTCTCGAGTTGTCTCTTGCAAAAATCCAACTTTTAAAAGAGTTGTCTCCTAAGTGTGGAAGACATATCCTTTGTGGGGGAGAGATCTCCTCTTGGTAGAGATGTCTCCTCTCTAAAGAGATGTCTTCTCTCAGTGAGAAACGTCTTCTGCAAAGACTCAATTCTCAGTAGAGACATCTCCTATATGTTCTAGATGTCTCCTGTGAAGTTTGAGCTCCCAAACAAGACGTCTTCTTGACCTCCAAGATGTCTCCACAAAGCCCAAAACCTGCAAAACACACACATAGGAAAGAACAAGAGGATCGAAAGAGGTGTCCCTACAGCAAAGATCTTCTTCAACTTAATACTTACACTTAGCAAATTTCTTTCTAAATCATCTAGCATAATTTCTAACTCTACAAGTGTTCCCTACCATTGGTCAATCTAACAAATATCACTAGTAGGCTTTTTTTCTATATTTTATAAAGACTTCAAAATATTTTTTCCAATGCATCCTATGAACATATTAGCATTCATACAAAAAAGCTCATGCTTTTGAAAGAATGAATTAATTCCAAAGAGAAAAATGCTAATAAGGAGCATTTGTATGCACTTCTATTTTCCTTCTAAACTTCCAAAAGGAAATAGTAGAAATGTAAAATCTATAAAGTTGACAATAAATTGTATCATTTCCTTGTTGATAAGTACACCAAGTATAATGCTTCTCGTTTGAATGAAATTAGAATAAAAAGATAACATCAGAAAAAAAAAACCTTTCTTTGAAATTACACCAATATTTTTTTTCATTGAGAAGACATATTAGGAGGAAAACCACCAAGTTTATCAAAATGGCTTTCAACCATATTAAAATTATCTCTAATAATCTAAGGAACTTTAGGCAAAGATAGAAGATATTACCAAACCTCTTATCGATTTTTCGAACTATTAGAAGCATAAATATTAGTGTCCAAGTCATCTTTTTCGCTATGACAAATAATCTAAATAACTCTTCTAAAGTTTTCAAAAATAAAAATAAAAACTTTTCTAGTTCACTTTTTATTAATAAGAATAACAATACCTCTTTTATTAACTTCTTGATCAATAGAAAAAAAATGCAATTTTTTAAAATGCATTTACCAACAAACCTAATATCATGAGCTGAAATCTTAAATTTTTTGTAGGAAAAAAAATTTGGACATAAATGTTAGTTTGAAAAATGTTTCCTCACATTCTTTGTTGGGGATCTATCAAAAAGGCCCTAAACATTCCATGATAAAGCTAACATTGAGATGTGGGGAGGAGGCCCTATCATTAACTTTTCAAGCTTAGCATTTGTCTCACAATCTATGTCACTGATAAGTAAAATAGCATTGTCCAATAAAAAAATAGTTAGAATAATAGTGGAAGTAGAAAGAGAATGAGATACTTTAGGGTTTTTAAATTGAAAAATGTATTTGCAAGCTTCTTCTTTTTATGTTACACTGAGTGAAATTCATCTGCATTAGTATTTCCATTGCAAGTCCTTGCTGAAAATTTCTATTTATCTAAAAAGTAATTCTCTTTTATATCAAGAGTTTTATTGACATTTTTAAAATTAAAAAGATTAGAAAAAGGTTGAAAACATGTTATAAATTTCATTTGTGCTTGCTAAAAACCACCATTATTTGCTTTTTCTAAAAATTGTTATTTCTTTTTCTCATGAACAACTTTTTTATTGAGAATAGGACAATTCCAATAACATAGTTTTTATGACAACAATCGCTGCAACATCCTTGCAAATTATAATATGTAATTTTTTGAAAAAAACAGTTATTACCGACCTTGAATTTTAATTCTTTCTTTTGACATACATTAATCTTTACAAAATAACATGTTGCACACTATCCAATAATGTTTTTGACTGTGTCTTTAAGATTGTGCCAATACTGCCAACAATTTCACTTTCAACACTTTGAAAAATAAGAAAAAGATTTTCTGGATCAATCTAGCAAGGAATTTTAAAATAATCAGAAAAATAGGGGATCAAAATCCACTTTCCATTCTCACTTAATAAAAGTATTACACTGATCTATAAAAACTTTAAGAGCCAATGATTACTCAACCACTTTAGAATTGGTCAATTTGACAAGCAAAAAAGATTTGGAAAAATAGCAAGCATGCAAAACATTAATTCTATAACATTCAATGATAGCCTGAATTACTAGTGTAAAATCTTTATTCGAGCAAATAAATCCAATTGGTATAAAACCCTTATTCGGGCAAACAAAACCAATAATCTACAGAAATATGTATCATGAAGTGATATCTTTTGACAAGGATCCATATAAATCATTAGGTAAAACAAAATCAAAAGCTTCAAAATTCTTGTTTTCCATCTTCAAATCATTCTTCACCAAAAAAACTTCACAAGAAACTGAACCAATGGGAGAATTTTCCACACAAAATTCTTCCACATATAATGAATTTACTTAGAATCTATCCTAAAGATAAGTATAGCCTAGTTTCCATCTTCAAATTATTCCTCACCAAAAAAAAATTCTGCTGCAAAAACTCTACAAAAAACCCTCAAGATCAATAAACCACATGGAGAATTTGCTATACAAAATTCTTCTACAAATAATGATTTTACTTAAAGCCTATCATAAAGATAAGTATATATCCTATTTTCCATTATTACAACCCCATAGGGCAATTACCGAGAGCATATAGCAAAGGTCAAGAAAACTACCAGAAGAGGGTGAACCAAAACGTTATCATAATCCAAAGGTATATGCTTAACTTGAAGATGGTGCATACGCAATGTTAAAAGCTACCAACCACAGCTCTAGCAAAAACAAGATGCTAAATACTTGGTTAAGTCAACCAAAAAAAGTTGATGGGAAGGTATCAGGAAACTATGGCACAGCAAAGTAAGTGTCAAGACAGTTTATCTATGATTACCTAAAACCATTTTCCAAATAAAACCCAATTCTTATTTGTATATTTTTTCAAAATTCTAAGGATTTGGAAACGATGTTGGAGGTTATTTTAATGTAGTACTTCATTATAACCCATTAACAGACTAGCAAGGCGTACACAAGAAAATGATACATCAACGTTCTACGAAAGAATTAATCACCTGCAATTATTACTAATAAAAATGACAGGCAGTTCACCCCATGGTAGATATAACGAGCAGAGCATGAATGACATCTTAAATACTTCAGTAACCATGGGCTTTGAAAGGTCTTGCAATCCCGGTAAAAATTTCATGATTCACCAAATGAACTCCGAAAACTCCTCCATATATGCCCGTTTGAAACTTGAATCAAGAGGCAGAGTAGACTTTTAATTTCGGGTATATGGAATACTGAATCAATAAACCCTAGTTCGAGGCTGGAAACTGGAAATTTTTATTGCTTCTAAACGAAAATAGACTTCGTTTTATATATATATATATTTTTAATACTCATTTGACTTGTTTGTCAATTTAAACTTTGAACTGAAACGCAAACTTTCTCGATTAATAATAGTTGAATGTTCCTTTCTAATAATTGGAAGAAAAACAAGTCAGAAATTTTAAAAAAAAATTAACATAGAAAAATAATACTTTATTGAACAAACAAATGCGGTGTGATTTGACTATAAATTAATGGAATCAGAATTCCAAATTGCTATCATAGAAAAGAACATTCAACAATATTAACCAAGCCTGCAGGTCATATTGCATTGGGACTTAAAAAGCAGAGAGCAATTAAATAACTCGTACAGTATTCCCAATGACAACTGTCTTTCAATGATTTGTATCACTCATCCAGACTATTTCCAAAATTTGACTTTGGTCCTCCAAAAATGTCAAAAAAGAAAAAAAAAACTTCTCTAAAATCTTTCACCAAAACGAACTAACACTGAACCAGTTCCAGCATTTCCATCTACTGCATACTCTGCTCTCATGAGACCTAACTTCATGCCAACACCGTAAGAATAACCATGGCCAGCACGACGGAAAAACTCTGTTGGATTTCCTTTCACAAGTTTTGAACTTCCAAGGTCTGTCCCATATTCGGAGAAAATATACGCCTGTCCACCTCTTAAAGGAAAACGTAACTCTGAAGCAACCTGATTAGAAGAGAGAAATTCATTTAAAGGAACAAAATCAATGTAGTCAACATACCATCTAATTAGAAAGTCAAGTAACAGCTTTAATAGAAGTCAGTAAACCAATTTTAAGTTCCAGTTTACTTCTTTTATTTACCTCCAAAATATTCCTGCATGCACCAAGTTCACCCATGTTATAACCCCTCACTGAATAAGGTCCACCAAGTGTAAATGCATCATAGTTGGGAAGGGCCCCAATACAACCTCCGTAGCGTGCATTCAACACAAGAACTGGAGGTGATGCATATCCAGCACCTTCATACACATCCTTCAGTTGAATAAAACGAGTCAAAGAGAGCTGATGCCGATTAAAAATGGGAAATTTGTTTCCCAATACAACTCCTTGTTCCACCTAAATCAGATTGCAATAACATTGTTTGACAAAACAATGTCAGAAAAAGTAACCCCAAATGATGATATTGTATTTTAAGAATGGAAGAAATATAACACAAAATACTAAGGTACCTGCAATACATCTCTTGCTCCAACTGGCGTTCCATTTACAAATCTTGTGTTATCTCTTGTAACATTTGCTTGGAAGAAAACAAGACGATCGACACCAGTGCCAGTCAATGTTGTTGGAGGCCCATCCATAGTCAAGGCACCACTTGGCAAAGCACGAGCTCCAGTAGTGCAAATTGTATATGTTTCATCACGAGTTGTAACTTCTTCTAGCACCAACCCATATGTCACTTTGCTCTGTCGGGTAAGATTCTGTATTTAACAATAAGATTATTTTACAAAATCTGAAGATGGATAGTAGCTAGAATACATACGAATTGACATATAAGTTATTATAACAATGCCACAGGAAAAGAGGATAACAAAGTTTGAGTGTGAATGTAAAACATCCTACATCTGTAACTGTTGCTTTAGCACCAGATCGGTCAACCCATATTGCGGGAACCTCCTCAAGCCCAGGTCCACCAGTAAACACAGGGCTCAGCTTACGACTATTAAAGCAGCTAATTCTAAGTACACGATTCCGAGGATCATCTAGACCATCCAGATAAGGATGAACATACTCCAATTTGAAACCAAGATCTTCCTGCAAAGTTCATAATCTGTTCAGCATAAAAATAGTTTCTAAAAATTGATTTATTTTTAAAAAATCATTGAAAATAGTCATATTTAGGGCTAGCTTACTGTTTTCAAATCATTAAAGCGGGGTGAAGTTAAAAACTCTGATCTTATAGATCTTTGTATAAGAACCATAGTATTATTTTGAACTAAAACCAAAAGCCAACAATCAGTCAGTCTCATTAATGGTTAATGGATTATTACTTGCTTCAATGATACTAGGTGAAACTATCACCTAAACATAATCAATGTGGTATTTTCGTTTACAGAAAATCTTGGTAGTTCCATTTATCATTTTGATCACTGGCACTGCCACATATTTGATTAAAAATCATGCTTGTAGCATGTAATTCATTTATTAAGATTTGAAGCATGTTCAGTTGTGCCAGAATTCATACTACTTAATTTACAAACATCATTGTCAATTCTACACATACAATTACAATTATACTGTTTCATCTTAGATCACACGCTCCTGACTAGTAACATTGCAAATCACCTGAATCAAAGTTACAGATGATCAGGACCTCAACATTTCAGAAGGCATAAAAAATAGCAATAGCTTGAGAAAAACTTGCCGCAAAGATGACACCAACTCCAATCAGTAAACGACAGCAGAGGTGCCTTATTAATTGTGAGCAGGGGATTACTGATTTCACTCCCCATGATTCAAAAACAACTGGTAAAATTATATGAGTGTTTCCTATGCCAAAATAATTAACTGAACGCCTTCTTCTCCTCTCTACTTGGGGCACATGTGGTAAAAGGAAATAATAAGTTAATTTGTTAATTGAATGTATCACAAAGACAATTGTGCATATAAACATGAATGTTCAGTACATAGAATGGCATGCGTATGAGATTATAGTTTGTATAAAAGTTCACTGAATGATTATCTGTAAGAATATGAACCCCAATAGCAATAAAAAATTGTATAAAAATATTCCATTGCAATCTGCACTGAGTTGGTTAACATAAATATACAAGAAGAAAACGGACAAAACATTTAACCTGAGGATTGAAAAGATTGCTGGATGTCACAGTGCCAATCAGAGATCTATTTAAACCTTGTATATTGCGATGCTCAAGTGCAACACTTCCACCAGGTTGAATCGATGCCTAAAACAAAAACTATATTGTCAAAACAAGAAATGTGGACTTGATTTAATATGAAAAAAAAATGCTCTGCAATAATCCAAAATACTTATATCAAAGATCATGAAATGCAAGTTTAAAGAGATAAACCAGAATTGGACGTCCTCCTCTTCCTGGCACAATGCTCCATTCTGTGTTGACCTCTGCTGTTTTTGGTTCAAGCTCTTTGAGCTTCACCTCAACAATAATGCCTCCTTCACTTATTTCGTCAGGCTTAGGATTGATTTCTATATTTGAAAATAGCCCAAGCGCATTCAGATTCCTTAAAGCCTGCTTGCCAGCTTCTATATTGAAAACATGTCCAGGCGCTAGCTGATATGACATACAGACTGGTGTCAATACAGGAAACTTATCTGCATGGAATAATTTTAAATAACTACCATGAAAGTCAGCTAACAAATAAAAATTACTTAGCAAAATGTTGTGTCAGTTTATAGCTTAATAAAGAGCAAACATTATAGTAAACAATCAAATTACAACACAGACAAGGAAGCACTTTGTGAGGTTCAGAACTAAAACCAAGAAACTGATGGAGTTCTCTAACAACAAGAAAAGGATAGCCAAGATGCCATCTCGACATATGATTTAGAAGGAAAGCAAGACAGATTTACAAGAGAATCTAAGCAATACACATACTAAAATTATGTGAATGGAAATAAAACAAATAAATCCCCCAAAGTTTCAATTTTAAAAAATAAAGACACACAAAATACCTCTGAAGGAATCTCTCTTCGAATAAGATCTTCACTTGTATTTCCCATCATCGGATATCCCATTTTGTCTTGAAACTGTACAACCACATCTGTGATGTCCCCTTCCACTACCTCACAATAAATGTGCTTTGTATTCAGATTTCCAAAATTCACAACTTGTGCACACACATATCCTTTCTCATGATACCATTTTTGAATTGCATCTCTAACTTGCTGGAGCACTCTAGCGGTCAATCTTCGATGGCTAACATACTGGCCTTCAATTTCTGAAAGCTCTGTCCATGGCAACAAGCAGGATCTGGATTTCCTTACCCGTTTTTGATAATTCAGAGTCTGCTTGCGGGCAGCAGATGCCCCGTCCTCCTCAGACATATCAGGGTTTACGTCTCGTGAGGTTTGTGCAGTTAACAAACCAACATTCATGCAAGAAAGCTTGTTTGCTGACATCCACTGAGTCTCTTGAAACCTAAATTTGATTATGACGGTTCCATCAGGTAATGCAAGTGCATCCATGTCTACTCTTTCAAACATCCCTGAACCTTTAACATGTTCCAATTCCCTATCCAACTGTTCTTTCCTGTACACTTCTCCAGGTCTTAATGTGAAAAATTCACCTAAGGGATCATCCGCTTTTATTTTTCTATTAGGCCTCAAATCAATTACCTCTACATCTGTGACTTTGAATCTTTTCAAGGAACTCAACTTGTCAACAGGAACTTCAATGCCAGGTGGCAGACCATGATTGTCAAATTCATCTTCCTTGTTACTAACTGCAAATGCTGCACTGATTCTAGACCAGAAATTGCCTCCACCACTTCCACCCCAACCTCCACCCCAACCTCCACCTCCACCTCCACCTCCTAGCCAACCAAAAACACCACCACCCACAGGACCTGCTAAAATAGCCCCTGAAACAATAGATATCCCTATTGGCAATGCAAGCCGCCTATTCTTTTTCCCTGTTCCATCTAAGCATTCCTTCTTCACCCTGCTTGCGTTATGACCAGAGGAATGCAATGACCTGCAAATGACTACTCTGTTTGGACCCCTGTTATGCCATTTCTGGTCCAGTGAGACAAAAGGCATCCATTTACAAGGTAATTGTGATACACTTTGTAAACTTGCAGCAGACATCCTGAAACTATAAGAAAACAAATAAATTGATATATGAATCTCAACGTATTAAATAATTCTAACAATGTACAAGTTATTGAGAAAAAAAGTACAGAACTTTTCTAAATTCACAAGGAACATCATGTGAAGGGCTATAGTGTGAACTTGCTAGAAAGAGACGACATGGAATAATAAAAAAAGATGTAATACGTATATGCAAAATTGAAGCCCTGCAAATATACGAAGCTGCAAAAGCCAGTAGATCCCAAGTGCATTAAAATGGATAAGTTATGGACAGATGAGAGTCAGCCAAGCTATGGTGCATTTTCCTTCTGGTAGCTTGTGTATCTGATTGCTCCTGGTCCAGCATAAAAGCTTTGGCTTTCCATTAAAGCCCAATAGTACTTAGCTTAATAGCCAGGGCAGTATTAGTATGCGACTTAATCCACAATCTCCAGATCGATGAAAGAAGAATTGCAATGAAAACTTTATTATGAAAATAAGGATTTTATCAAACCACGCATTATTGTAATGCATGATTCACAATGCTCCAAGAAAAATAACCAAACCCACAGAACCAAAAAAGTAGACACCTAATAGTCTTAAACTGCACTATCACAACGAGGTTCATGCCCAGAAAATAAACCCTAAAATCCGTTTTTCAAAAAATGGTTCCACAAAGCCCTAAACCCGGATGCTTAAATCTACTTTTTCAAGTTTCCTACCATTTTTGATTCACAACTCAACAAGCGGAACGAAAATCAAAATACATACTGGAAAATGCAGGAACAGGAACACGGTCTAGCAATTTCATGAAAGAACTGGCTTTGCATATACAGCATAAATGTGATAAGCGAAGTTACTAAGAGATTGAGTGTGACCTTTAACTGCAGCTGGTGGTGCTGTTCTTCAAAGCTTGATGGTTTCCTTGATCAGGAATTCGCATAGCACTGGAAACTGAATCTGCAAAGCCAGAAAACTCACGGACGCGAAGACGAGATGAACCAACACAACATTCCGCAGGAGATAACTGCAAATGAGAAACGTTGTAAAAGCACAAATTTTGCTGACTTATGGTGATTTTTAGTTTTGGATTTTTTTAACTTTTTTTCCGATTCATTTTTCTTCGCTTTCTCCCCTCGCGCTATGGACTCTTTTTTCAAAGAGAGTGATCTTAGGATGTGGATACTGGGGTGAGATTAGGAGTATGATCACCAGGTTATAAAAGCAAACAAGCGGATTATGTGAACCTCTACAGTATTGTGGGAAACTCAAACAATTTGTATTTTTGGGAGGTAAGAAAGTCAAAACTTGAAATTGGATATGTATATCCGTTATAGTATTTTGGTGAAATTTCCGTAGAACATTAAGGGGCATCATGTGTATTTCAAATTGGCAACCTTTTATCAACAATTTTTTTGTTAAAAAACAAGTTAACTAGGGGGAAAAAAAGAATAATAAAATAAGACTTCTCTCAATATAAAAGCATCTAATCTTACAGTCTAAAAAAGGATGAAATGTTTAGTATACAAAAAGATGATTGACTTTAAAAAGGTAGAGGTAGAAAGATTAATCAAAGTGTGGAGAATGAAGGATAGAAGAGTGGTTAAGGCTTCTTTAATGGAGTCAAAGGTCTTTTGGCACTCCTCATCCCAAATGAAAAAAGTGTATTTATAGAGCAAATGGGTTAAAGAATGAAGGTGATCGGTGAGATTGGAAATGAAGCAATGGATTGATTAAAGATGACCTTGTAGAATACACATATCTTGATTATTTCTAGGTAGTGTAAGATCTAGAATAGCATTAACCTTGTCAGGTTCAATAGCTATATCATCTTGAGAAATAAAATAACCTAACATCTTGCTTGTGAGGACCCCAAAAATGCATTCCTTGGGATTAAGATGTAGGTTAAAATCATCATAGTAAGTTAGAACTTAGTTTTAAGTTAGAAGCAGATTGATTACTAGGATGGATTTGATGGTCAAATCATCAATGTAATCTTTGACTATTTTGAACATCATGTCATTGAAGATAAAAGTCATAGCTCATTAATAAGTAACTCTAGCATTCTTGAGTCCAAAGGACATTTCAATGTAGTAAAATGTTTTTCAAGAAGTCATGATAGTGGTATATTACAAGTGTTATAGATTAATCTAGATTTGATTATAACTAGAAAACCCATTCATGAAGGGTAGAAGAGCATAGCTAGCTATAGAGTCAATAAGCTGATCAATTCTTGGTAAAGAAATGTCATCCTTAAGAGTAACCTTATTACAATTTCAAAATTTAATGCATATGCAAATGCCACCATTCTTTTTGAGAACTACAATCATGTTAGAAACCCAATCAGAATAGTCAACAAGATGGATGAATCCAACATTGTAAAGTTAGTAATTTCTACTTTTATAATAATATCTATAGTAGAATAAATCTTCCTAACCTTTTGTTTGATATGTTTGTAACCTTCTTCCAAGATGATGCTAGGTTAAACTAGCTTTGGGTCTAGAGTAGATATGTTATTGTATATCTAAGCAAAAGCAATCACATGCTTTTGTAAGTTTGCTAGAATAGATTCTTGAAGGTCTAGAAGAGACGAGTACTAATTTTAAGAGTCTTTTGTTCATCCTTATAACTTAGTACTAGTACATTAATTAGTTGATTATTGGTCAAAAGAGGCTCTTGATCAACAAAAGAGAGGTCTAACTAAGATAAAATTTCATCCTCTATAATGTCTAGAGAGGATATAAGAGAAGCTAAATTTGACATGATCTAGAGTCCTACGTACCTAGCTTGCAAGGTGGCTTAAGATTAAAGGATGTAGTAGAAAATTTGGATAGCTAGCCATGTTTACCTGGGCTAGAATCAAAAAGTTAGATTTGCCATTTGAAAGAAAAGATGTTAAAAATTAAGTTGCTAAAATTTTGTAAATATCAAAAGTCCTAAGTGCATATCATTTCTAAGCTATAAAAGCATCAAGAGAATTTCTATAGAGTTTTACTATTTCTATTATATTGATGTAACAATTATGCTTGAATTTTAAAAGTTTAGAAGAATTTTCCATCTAAATGTGACACTAAGCTTAGATTTAATGTTGTTTAGCAATTTATAGCAATTTTAGACTTAGATTAAATCTTTTGATTTGATTAAAAGCCCCGTTGTGTAACTTGAGTTTCTAAGGGTTTTGAGGATTTCTGGATTTGTGACTAGAAATTATGTGCATGCATTAATTATTAGCTTTTTTGAATGATATATAGAAAATGCATCAATTATCTATAATTTTCAACAAATTTACTAGTTATACCAAGTGAAATCATGAATTATTTATGTCATTGCTACAATGCATCAAACAACAATGATACTAGGGCAAGAAATTTTGTAATCTTGCATCATTTTAAGCTAAATCTATCAGACATAAAATGGTTATATCAACACATGCCTATTGACACAACCCTATCCACGTATCCCTATCAACATATCCTATGGTATGTTCATGCAAGTACATTGATGCTGATGCAAGCTTTACCTATATGCATACCCCTTGCATTTATGACACCTATCAATCTTGGTCTAGCAAAACTCTTACAATTTCTTTCCATAGAAGTTAGAATATTTTTCTTTTAAGTGCTTGTAGTGTGAAGTTAAGTTAATATATAACATTTTATTTAAGTGCATCTATACTTGGCTACATTTGCATGAACGAAAATAAAATCAAGATTTCTTCTATCCATTGTAGCACTTGGATGATCATAAATCAACTTTTCAACAGTTCACTATTAAGTAATTAATATTATTATTCATAAGCCACGAGTACAACCACTTCTAGCATAATATATTAACACTTGGTAATCTCAATAGTGGATACTTGGTATGCCCAGTAGTATACACTTGGTAATTTAGCAACATTAATGTATGTTCAAGATGTATATGGAAATTGGGTACAGATACTCTATATTTAGTTAATTAGTTAGTTAATTTAAACATTAAATCCTATTCACTTAATCATTTAGCAAGCAAGAGAAAATAGTAAAAAGCACAAAAATAAACATCTTATGCCTCAACTGCACTTAACCATACATGTTGAATAACATAAGTATGACTTGAAAAGACAATGACTCACAACTACATAATTCATTGTATAAGAATATTAGCCACTTAGATAAATAAGTTCATGAAATTCAACTGGATCACATGTATGCACTAGTGATTCGTATGGGTGGGTATAGGAAATGCCCACTACTCATCATTGGTGTCATTGCTAGGGACTTAGTTTAGCTAAGTACACTAAGTATTATTAAATAGTGAATCCATACAAAGTTTTTGTAAGGAAAATCTAACTAATTATCTTTCAGAAAAAATAGTAATAATAATATTTTATAAGGGTACTCTTCATCAAAATATCTAAAATGACTTTTTCTTATTGAAATGATTTACCCTCACATGTCGATGACTCTAATTAATAACATAATAGAACTAAAAGGACTATCAATGAAAAGCCTTAATAGTTGAAAGTGGTCTATGCCCATCCAAATCCATAGTATTTGGATTTCACCTTCATTTTCCATGAAGATGAACAACTATGTTGGAGGGATATAGAGTGTAACATTTTATTAACCCCTGATCAGTCTATTCCCATAATGTTTATGGTCAATCTCTTAAAGTTGAGAATCAAATCATCCAAGCCAAAGTGTAAGGTAATAGACCATACCTCCAAGGACTATTAGCTAATAGATGCCTAGCTTAGAAATGATTAATGCATGGAGTAATACTATGAAGCCTCCAAGGGTAAGAAGGTCTCAATACCATTGTTTCTACAATCACAAAAGGAGGGTCCTAAATTCTTCTTAGGGTAGTCTCAACATATAGAGTCTTCTCCTTGAGGTGAGAAAGATATACTTCACCAACAATTGTAATCAAACTTGGAGAATAACTAGGATGAGGAGAGGATAAAATTCAAAACTTGGAAAACATCAAGGAAAAGATCTCCTAGTCATTCATCAAAATAAAAAGAAAAATTAAAAGGAAAGAAGAAAGAACAATCAAATAACCATAAAAGAAGGAAGAGTAGGTGCCACTCCCCTAGTCCTCCACCTTCATAATCCTTCACATCATCAAACTTTGATAGGAGGAATCATGACCAAGATTGAAGGAGGAATGATTGGGATCAAGCTAAAAATGAACAAAATTCCATCATAGTGATGGGAAAAGGGAGCATAGTCAACTACAAGAGGAAGAGGAGCATCATCAAGAACAAAGGCATAATAGGTTACAACATAGGAGGCATGTTCGTGATAGGGGCCATCATAAACACACTAACTATGATGAACAATTGTTGACTATAAGGAACATGTTTAATATTTTAGAAGTAGTTTGAATTCCTATCAAGCATCAAAGGAATTTTAGAATTAAATGGCTTGACATGAATAATATCCCTAAATTTGAAGAAGAATATAACTTTGATCCACAATATCATTTATAGACCTTTCATATGCTTGTGGCTTATAGAACATTGAGAATAAATGACAAAAGCTCAAATTGTTTAAGGATACTCATCAAAGAAGCTAAAAGTTGGTACTGGTTCTTGGAGCTGAAATCCATTCATAGATGGAGTACAATATTAGAGTTGTTCAATGATAAGTACCAAATGTACTCTCAAGTGTCCAACCTAAGAAAATAAATCCAAGGATGAAAACAAACCAATCATGAATCCTTGGATGCAAATTTGAGCAAGTATTACTTTTTTTTACATTAATGTCCAAGCCATGGGATTTCTCAAAGAGAGTAGCTTCACCAGATTATAGATGGGCTCCGAAACAAAACTAAGGAAACTCTTGGAGTCTATGCTCAAGGTAGACTTTTAGAAATGAGTTTTCATTAGATTTAAAGACTAATTAATTAGGCGGAAAAGGAAGAAGAAGAGTTAAAAAACCAAGAAAGTTCAAAGGAATACAACATCTCTATTCATAAAGGGATCGTACATTTCTATGATTTAGAGGAGGAAGCACCACTAGAGAAATTGATGCAAAGGAAGACTTTGTTGATCTAGAAATCGATTATAGAAATATCAACTAAGGTGGACAAAATGTGGGACTCCTTAGATGAGAAGTTTCAAACTACTCTAATGATTGTGGAGGAGAAAATAGAGTAGGGGAATAGAGATAAAGATAGAAGGAGGAAAGATATAGGTAGGGAGTATTATTAGAAAAAAATAAGGCTACAATAGTTAATGCGATTATAAATTTAGAAATAGATTATAAAAGATATAACATTTATCAATATGAACATCCTAGAGAGATATTGTCTTATAGTGTCACATCTATAAGAATTTGGAGTGTACGTGTTTAATAGAAAATTGACAAAAAAGCAACCACCCAAGAGATTTCCTTATTCACATGACAATTATTAGCAACAATTCCACTTACCACAGTATTATCCAATTGGATTACCACCTCAACCTTAGGAGTAGTATCAACAATGAGAAAATCTATAGTCTTAGGGAATACCATCACAACGACTGTAATATCCTTACCAGTAGCTAGACCCTTATGGATATTATGTCCAGCAACTTGTGTCCCCTTGTAGCTTTGCAAGATACAATTCTTTCTTTTATCACTACTATTCCTAAGAATATCATAGGATACTTGCTCTGTGAACTGAGTCTCCTTTCACTTATCCTTATTTGTATCCATCAACTTACCTTGCATCCTCTAATACTACTCCCTTACCACCTACACCACCTATGCAAGGGGGAATTCCACCACAACTCCAACAACAAAATGTAACAAGGATAGTGAACTTATAGTTGGATGATCATTCAAGTGGTCTTGAGCATAAGCCTCACAAATGGGCTTTCTTTAGACTAAATAGTTCACAAAAACCCTTGTAGACACCTGTGGCTACTAACCTTGCATCAGTTACTTTCAAAATTACCATTAAGTTACCTTCAAATCAAAAGTTCCTAAATGTTCATACTATCATGTTGACTCATGCAGTAATAGATTGGATCAAGATAAAACACCTTCCCAGGAAACAATCTGATCCTAGAAGTTCCCTAATTTATTTGCAAATTATAGAAAATGGTCCATGTAAGGCTTTACTAGACTTAGGTTCTAGGGTGAACTTAGTTCTTCAAGAGATGTATAAGACTTGAAACCTACCTCCACTTAAGAAATGAAATATCAGGTTGGATGTTGTAGATCAATCCATCACTATTCCTTTAGAATTGGTGGAGGATATCATGACCATCATTTATGGTTGATCATATCTAGTAGATTTTCTAGTGCTCCATGTGGATAACTATAAGGGGGGACTATACTATTATGATGGGAAGGACTTAGCTCAACACAATTGATGCCAAGATGGACATTAAAGACCTTTCCTTAGAAATCTCCAAGAAAAATAAATTTGGAAAGATAAAGAAGAAGTGAGTTTGATGCATCACATATAGTGACATAGGGTACCATTACATGCAAAGGATATGGGCCATGAAAAGTACATCCATCACAACATGCAATAAATATGTTGAGACATTGAATATTCAAAGATGCTTGTATGTAATAGCCACAAAATAGAAAGGTACCCTATGATGAACAAAAGATAATAACTCTAATTCAACAATATGCACAGAACTAGTAGAGCTCATCACAAGGGCTTATGTTAGCAACATGAATGAAATGGAGTAGATTCATAACCAACTCTTTCACAAAATGCAAAAATGGATTCAGGGAAGTTGCATATCCATGATCATTTAAAGTAGAAATCCCTTGAACTAAGACTTTATTGATAACATTAGAATATGTTTTTTTAGATAATGGTAAGCTAGTAATTATCAATGTCAATCTCGCAAAAGAACAAAAATGAAAGTTTGTATAAGTTATAAAAATGGCCAACAACTTTTGTCTAGGCATATCATGAGTTAATCAGGATAGATCCATAGATATGACAATAGCTAATCTATACAAACTCTTCTATCAAGACAAGGAGTTAGCCATAGAGGAGACTGAATCCAAAGCTTGAGAAAGTTATTAAAGATCAAGTGGAATAACTTCTTAAGGTAGGATTCATCTATTTTGTAGCAAAAAGTGAGTGGGTAAGTTTGCTTGTGATTATGCCAAAGAAAGAAGAAAAATGGGGAGTCTGTATAGACTTTAGGCTATTGAATATGGCAACATTTAAATATCAATTTCCATTTCCATTTGTGGACCAAGTATTGAATACAATTGTAGGACATAATTACTACAATTTTCTTGATGGTTATAGTGATTATAACCAGATTTAACTTGCATTAGAAGACCAGGCATAAGAAAAAGTTCACAAGTCCCTAAGGGACTTTTGCATATAAAAAGATGCCTTTTGGTCTTTATAATGCTCCTACAACTTTCCAACACTTGGTACTAAGCATCTTTTTGCAATAGATTAGTACTATTGTGAAAGTCTTTATGGATGACTTCTTCACATATGGTACTAACTTTGAACAATAATTGGACTATCTAGAGCAGGTGTTAGAATTGTGTATGAAGATGAACATGTGGGTTAATTGATAGAAAAGCCACTTCATGGTCTATGAGGGCATTTTCTTGGGGCATTGGATTTTAAAAGGGATTAAGATAGAATTAGAAAAAGGATCATCTAAGGAATCATCAAGCAACCTCAAATGGTAAAAGATGTGAGGTCATTCCTTGACTATAGTGGTTACTAAAAGTGCTTCATTGAGAATTTCTCTAAGATCATAAAACTATTGGTAGAGCTAATAAAGAGAGATGCAATCTTTGAATGGACCAAGGAATGTAAATAAGCATTCCAAAACTTGAAGCAAAAGCTCATAGAAACTCCAATGCTATGTGCTCCAGATTGGTCTAGGTCATTTCATATAATGATACATGTATCTAACTATGTTTTAGAAGTGGTGCTTACACATATGGATGATTAGAAATATCCACATTACATCCATTATTCAAGTAGAAGAATTGTGGATGCATAATGTAGCTACACCACCAATGCAAAAGAACTCATAGTAGTAATGTATTCTTTGGAAAAATTCAAGTACTATGTTCTTGAATACCAAAGTTTTGTGTAAATTGATCATAGTTCCTAATGAATAAATTGGAGGTTAGCCCCCATGTTATATAGTGGCTAGTAAATTTGTAGGAATTTGATCTTACCATGATGGACAGGAAAGGAACCAAAAATGTATTTGCTGATCATTTGTCTTAGTTAACATTGAATAGCAAAGAGGATGAGGAACCCTTATCTAATCAATTTCCAGTGAACTTATCTTTGCTAAGTCCATAAAAGTTCAATAACCAAGGGTTAACAATTGGTATGATGAGTTTCTCTACTATCATCTCACACAGGATACGTTAGCAAAATGGATTAATAAGAAGAAACAATAGTTTCTTGATTAGGTCAAGCGTTACATAGAGATTTAAGATAATCTTTATGAGGTTTGTGTTGATGGCCTAGTTCAATGATGCATGCCTGATGTAGATTAGCTATGAATCCTTTAAGACATTCATGATGATTCTCATGGCAAGATACTTTTGGCTAGTGATCTTTAAGAATGCTCATCATTTCTCTTGTTCATGTGAACAATGTTAATGAGATGGAGAAATGATTGTATAAATGAAAGAGCTCCAATGGTTGATCTAATCATTAGAGTATTTCAACCTTTGGGGAATTGACTTCATGGAATCCATCATTCCCATGTTAAATAGGAAGGCATACATCATAGTTTCTTTTGATTACTGTACCAAATGGGCTAAAGCTATAGGCATATTGGACTATACATCTACCATTACAACTTAATTTATATAACAACAAGTGGTAAAAATGTTTGGTATGCTTGGAGTATTCATTTTAGATAATGAAACATATTTTATAGGGTCTACTTTTCAAAAATTTCTATAACACTTCAGGGTGCAACATAAACTTACAATCCCCTATCATCACCAAGCTAACAGTCAAGCTGTAGTTACCAATATGGAGACTACTAGAATTCTAAGGTGAACTAATAGTAGATATAGAAAGGACTCTAGTACCAAGTTTAAGAATGCTCTTTGGGCATATTTTTCAACCTGAAAGCTTCCTATATATTACTCTTCCTATGAGTTAGTGTATGGAAAGTTACCAAAACTTACAATCCAAGTTGAACTTTGTACACTTACAATGGCCTATGAACTTGACATAGATATTAATTTGGCCCAAAAAGAACATCTTATGACAGTTGATGTGCTAGATGAAAATTGACAAATAGTCCTAATGATGAACGAAGTGCACAAGGCACATCGTAAACAATGTCATGATGCTTAGATGGCAAAGTTACATTACAATATGGTGATAAGGTTCTTTACTAGAATCTCATGCATGTGTCACAATGCACTAAGTTTCAAATGTTATGGAAAGGATCTTACATCATCCATTCAATCTTTTCTTCCAAGGCCATGACAATTTACCACTGGACTAACCCTCAAAAACATATGTTAGTCAACATGTAGCAATTGAAGCCATTCCTAAAACTATAGGTAACTAACAATACTAACACCTCTATGCAGGAATAGGCATGCTCTATTTTTTAGATATTCTCTTGTTAACTTATTATGGAGGAGATGGTCATCTATCCTAACATCTCAATGAGGCTAGCTAATTTTTCACCTTTTTATTTGACAATGTTCTTTATAAGTTTTTCATGTTCTTGAATATTTTATATATTTTCTTTTCTTTTCTTTTGTAATTTCATCTAGTCTTGTTGAAAATATTTGATTTTTTTCATTGCTATTACAAAATTTTGGAATTTATTTAAGGAATCTATTAATATTATGATTGATTAACCAAAAGGCCAAATTTTATTCTTGGATTATGTTCTTTACTAACAATCTATCAATTTTCTGGTGGTATCAAGCAGTGAGTTCATGACATCCATCCATTTCATTCATTCCATGGATAATCAATATCATGGAATCATGAGGGTTTTTTCACATTACAACTAAAAGAAACTAATGATCTTGTTACCTAATGAACTAGGAAAAGATAAGTGGAAATGGAAAAGGATGTGACCTCATGGGGATTTGATATGTTTTTCTCTCAACTTCCTTCCTAATTTCTATGATACTCCACTAGTATATCATCACTTCCTTTGTTAATCATAAAAAGAAGCATGTCTTTGCATAGTGTGGTTTCTATTAAAAAAAAACAAGAACGGAAATTCAAAGGATGCCCCTTAGTCTCAATAATGGGCTAAAAGCATTGGTTATGGGGCTAGAAAGACATGTTACTCTTGCCTAAAGGCACTCCTCTAATTAAGGCCCTACCTACTTCCTTCTTCTATTTTCTTCTTCTCTTAGAGTGATGATTGTTCCTTGGGGTTATAATGAATTTTTGATCAACAAAGAGGAGGAATATGTCAATGGGAGATCACTATAAATGGAATGGACTTGGTCTAGACTTGGAACACACTAGTATTAGATCATCTTAATTACAATCTTCACTAAGAATCTCATGTGACCAGAATGCAGATTATCTATTCATTATTCACTCTCTCAATCATTTTCTCACTTCATTTTCTATCACCTCACTACCTCATACTATAGTGAATTGATACATTTTTTTCTAAGTAGCATAACCTTAGGACATTCCTTCCATGGGTATGAAATTCAACTTAACATAGCCATTCATCATCCTTGGTACCCACAAACTCCTTTCAATAAAGATATGTAAGGACATTATAGGCATATTTCTGCTTTGGGGAGGACCCAATTATATTCCTTTGGTCTATCTTAAGTTAAACTCTCTAACCATGGACCACTTGTATAACCAATCATCTTGATAGCATTATAGCATCCAATTTTCCTTTATTTAGCACTAGAACATCCTCAAAGAGCTCATCCAATCCATTTAAATTACTTCTATGTAATCAAACCAATACTTTTTCATATTATTTCCATCATTATATATCTTTTTGGCTTTCATTTGGCCCTTGTTTCATTCCAAAACTTGTCCAAAATTCCTCCATTTACAAGTGAAACATATAGTTAAGAATAGTTGTGTTGATGCATCTCCATTGATGCATTAGAATCATTCGATGTAGTCCCATTGATGCAGACAAAAATCCTATAAATACGTGTAACACTTAGCTCATTTTCATCATTTTTCCAAAGCTCTAGAGGAGTTTTTACTATTTTTTAGAGCCAAAGAACCTTTCGAGCACCATAACTTCTAAACTGCTTACTTGATTTTGCTTGTTTTTCAATTCTTGAGCTACAAAAGGTAAGCTTTACATCGTGGGGTCATAAACCTTAGGTTTTTCATGAATTATTTTTGAAAATTTTCTAACTCTTCATGGTTGAACTATTAAAATAATATTAAACTAATAACCATAAAGGGTTAAGAACAACAAACAAACTTCATTATCTAGGAATAAAATAATAATAACATAATACCACTAGCCTATGATCATAAAACAAAAGCTTAGTGATAAAATTCTAATGTCTAAGGAATTAATGGAACTTGTTATAACAAAGAAATGTATTCAAGGAAATAAGGGTTATGAACTAGATAACTAATCATGGGTTATGTTTAAGATCATAAATGATGCACAAAAAAAGGATTGTAAGTAGAAGAGACGTCATAGCCCAGGAAGAATGGATCCTAAGAAGGAAGGAGTCAACATAAACAACAACAACAACAACCTAGGAGAAAGTAGTAGAGGTTACACATGTTATCAGGCCTATTAAGGAGGAATCCAAGGTGGAATCTATTAGGTAGATTCCTACAACAGAAAAAGGCTAATCTAGGTAGGATGAGGCTTCAAGACCAAGACCAAACTTAGAGGTCACACTCATGAAAGCTTTCCTAGAGAAGATCAAAACCAAGGAGGTCAAAAGTTCTACCTTGCAGGAAGATAGAACTTTGAGCCTATCTTGGAGTTGGTACTTGAGGAGATTAAAACACACTTGCAGGGGTCTTCTCTATGGCCCATTCTTTCCAATAGTGGAGAATGGTACATGGAAGAAACCTACCTATTTTGGAATAATTGATAAGGAGATGCATTGTTGAAGATCAAAGACATTACCATCTTCTAGTCGATGGAAGCCATTGTTGAAGCCCTAAGTTTTCCCAACACTGGTAAAAAACTTACAGAAATTTCCTTGTAGGTAGACCATGAAGTGAAAAAAATAATGGGTCTAGCAATGCTATGAAGTGGATCCTAAGTAGTACGATGCTCTGAAAAAGGTGGAAAGAGCCTACTTTAAGATCATAGCCTATCACTTGAATCTAACAGTGAGGCCAAGTAAGGTATCAACCTTCTTTGCGAGGGCATGTGTAGCTCTATGTGGAAAATTCCCTATCATCCTATCATAGCTCATCTTCCTTGAAATCAAGAAGCATTTCAAGGAAAACAAGAAGGGTAAGAAGACATTCCCCTTTTCATGCTTGATTAGAAAATTATATAATAGGAAAAGGATGGCTCACTACTCTAATGAAATGATTTGCTATATTCCTACTACATCATGGTAGGAGATGATGAAGGATAAGACTATAGCAAAGCTTCAAGAAGAAGAGTAGTCACCACCACCTCCACTGAAGCCACAAAAATCATACTAGAAATGCTTGCAATTATTGAGCACCTTAGAAAACTTTACAAGTAACAACTATAGTAAAAAAAAGGATCTGCAAGCAATGGGAAGTCATCCATCTACCATTCAGTCATAAGCCATTTGAATGAGGTTGTAAGGATCATAAGCTATCTAGATAGTGAGAGGATGCCACTATTCTCTACGTAATAAAACTAGGTACCCATGAGAACCAATCCAAGTAATAGGGAGATTATAATGTCCATTGTTAGATAAGCAGTTTCTAAAATTTTGGGAAATAAAACAACCTTCGTTGTCATATTAGAGGAAGAAGAAAAGACAACGGTCTTGGTAATGTCACACAAAGGTAAAGAGATAGTAGTGGAAATGGTGGCGAACAAAGTTATAGAAGCCCTCAATGCTCTTGCTATGTTTGTACGTGATATAGTTATCATGGTAGATATTCATGCATTAGTAAGAGTAGAGAATGGCAAATGAGCATTGTCCAACACAAAGAGGTGTTGGAGAATTGGTAGGAGCTGGGTAACTACTTTCGAAGATCTTTGATCTTCCAGATGATATCACTAAAAACTAGTTGCAACTATTAGAGACAAGAGACAAATTGCCAGTAGCTAATGCACAACTTAAGAAGGTCATCATGCCTAATCAATGGTTGGTCACTAAAGTTGTAGAACTATGAGCCCATCTCTTAGATCTTGCCATTCTTTGACCTAAGCTAACATGGGATGAAGCTTTCCAATAGCTTCAAAAAAAAATATTAGGAGGCCTAGAATGTAAAGGAGATAATAGTCCTTGACGTGTTTGTGTTAGATACCATGGTTAACAACATTAAGAAGGCCCTATTACAAGTTTGTAAGGAAAACTTAGTCCTTACTGGAGACAATCATTACCTGAGAATTGTTGAGTGGCAAAAGGACTAGATTATTGAATACATCCATTAGTAGTAGGAGTATCTTGCTAAGGTAAACTTGGATTTGAGAAGATTGATAGCCAAAAAATAGGAATCTCTCAATGGAGAAGGTCTATGTACTTCACTAGAGGAGGGAAATTGAGATAGTGACTTAAAAAATTAAAGCTTTAAGGTTTAAGAAAGTGAATAATTATTATAGGGACTAGGTTAGGCTTCCCAAGGAGGTTAATGAACAAGAGATAAACTTGATCAAGGAGAAGATGAATGAGACCATTGAACATCTCTGGCAAAGTGGTGATGTGTGGTAGTCCATATTTGATGGACTGAACATGTACAATCAAGTAGATATCTATCTAAATAAGTTGCAAATCAAGGAGATGACTGAATACATGGAGCTTGCCAACCTCTGCTATACAAACTTGGCAATGCTGATAGTAGTAAGGCTAAGAAGTGAACTTGAGAAGTAGGTTACTAGCTCCTATATCCTATATGAGGTGGTGTTCAAGCTCTACATAGATACAAAATAAAAGTTAAAGATAGCTAATGTGGAGCTTGAAGTTCTCAAAAGTAGATTCACTAATCAATGAACTAGTGTTGAGAACCTAGAGAAGAGGATGAATGACTATTAGGACCTACAAAACTTTTCTAAGACATTCGATATTGAATGTAAAAAATTTGTAGCATGGTTCATCAATGTGAAGGATATGTTTCCTTTCCTATCATGCCTATGGGACATCCATGCATCTACTAATCTAGGCGAAGTACATGGAGAAAGGAAGAGAAAATAAAGATAGTTCTAAATGTCTTTAAATTTCTAGTAGTAGTAGAAGGGTAGCCTCAAGCTCCAACAAAACTAGAATACGATGATGAACCATTAGAGTCACAAGAACCTTTACCTCCAAGCATTGTATGAGACTTCATCATGCCTCTGTCCATTCAATAGGTGCTTGATAATGTTGCACCTAAAAAATTTAGTCATTGGAAAAAAAAAGCACAGGTGTAAAACAATTTAAACCTTAAATCTCAAGGGCTTCCAAGAAAGAGGATCCAAGGTGCCTTGAATGGTTTAGCTAATCACCTAGGGACTTGAAGAATGTAAACGGAGGTAAAAGATGGAAAAATAAATTGCAAACTTGAATGAAAATAAATATAAAAATTAAATTGTAAATGAATTTTGCACAACAAATGAAATATAAAATTTATTAAAATAGTAAGATGCTTAAAGTATAAAGTTCAAAGGAGTATAGATTGTATGCTTAGATGCATAAGAAGCTTTCTTGGATGGAGCTTGAAGCCTATTGGAGTTGGCAAGTTGTGTTCTACAGTCAAACTTCATATCTAGGTACTTCCCAACTCCAGTTGCTAAGAAGTCCTTGCTAGTTTTCACTTGAATTTGCAACTTTGATTATTGGTGGTGTAAATGGTGGTGCTTGACTCTTGTTGCAATGGTACTACGCTGAGAGTCTCTAGTGCTCATGTACATACCAACTACTTAAAAGTCTTACAAATATCAAATGGGTTCAAAGTGCTCAAGGTTGCAAAGGTTATTTGGTTGCCAAAAATGGTTGGAACCTATATAATGTGTTCAAGTTTGGTTTTTATAGGCTTTAGGATTATTGATTTTAGGATGAAAATTTCTGTCATGACTGTTAACAAATTGGTATTATTTGCAAGTATAACTAGCCATAATTCTTAGCATAGTCATCCACTGGTAAAAAGTTTTAACACCTAAGGGGTATCAAAACCATACTAGATACTAAAAATAGTAAAAAGACTTTTGTTACTATGTTGGTTTCACCTCAACTATGGTGACCTTGGAGAGCTACATTGACATTATTGAAATCTGCTAGAAAATATGGTGACTATGCTGGCCATGTGAAGATTGCTGAGAATTTATAATAACTACACTAGCCATGCTATAGCTACTCAAAACTGTAATGACTACATTGGCCATTATTGGAAAAATGGAAAATCTAACAACTTCAATGCTGGGTGTGTATAGCTCTAGCATAGCAAAGGTCATGACCATCATTAAACCCATGAAAATACCAAATTTAGTAGTCCCCATGGCATTTTTAGCCTTCCCAAGCCCAAATATAGATATGACATTACTTTTCTCACTTGGGAAGTGAGGCAATAGCAACTTAGAAGGAAATTTTTAGTTCCAAAAAGTTAAAGTATGCAAGATTGTAGCTCATGGGCCACAAACCTTGCATTTACAATAAAATCTTACCTCAAGTTGGGTGGTGAAGGTTATGGGTCATAATATGAATTTTCTTGGTGGTGCTTCATTGGTCCCTCATTGTTGATGGTATGATGATTGACCTAAGAGACATTGACAAAGAACACAATACAACACTATAATTCTAGCACCAACATTCCCTCTCTATGTTTGATTAGTAGTATCGAACCATATCAAAGAGTTCTTGTGATGATGATATAGGATTATGGTGAGGAAATATATGTTAAAGGTTGTATTTGGTCATGAGGGAGTGGTTACATTGGTTAATAATAAATTCCCAATGTTGACATCATGATTATATCATGGCAATGACATACTAGCTAGTCAACGTGGTCTTCATGCTTCATGCTTCAGAGTGTTTGTTGCTCAGTAGAATTTTTGAGGAGCCACACTCCACTCCAAGGTTTCTTAGGCCATTAGGCTTCTTCCTTTTACATGTTTTGAACCATTGATCTATCTTCTGGTCTTCATTGTTCTTTTAGCTTCTTGGAAATTTACTTCCCTACATTTTTTTGTAGCATGAAACCTTCATTGTGTTTCATTACCAAGGCTAGGTTTGATTTGGTTTTTCCATTAATGAGATGTGTTACAGTCAATGGACTTGGTGGAACATGATGAAGGAGATGTCAAATGGTCATAATGCATGAATGTCAAACATAGGTTAGCATTGTTCTTCAGTATAAAGAAGGCTATAATTGGGCTATGGCATGGTGGCTCTAAGAGAGGTAATGGTAGGATTTATGAAGCAAACACTCTTGGTATGGTAGGACAAGCTCAGAAAATCTTATGCATTAAGGTCACATGGTAACTTGTTGTTGTAATGAGTTACACATTTGTGATGACTTTGGACTTCATCTTGCAAGCACAGCTCCAAGAGAATAAGAAAACAAGACAAAGAAAACATGTTGTTACAAAATCATGCATAAGGCTATATGGAAGAACTGACAAATTAGGCTACTATAGGTCCAAATTGCCACATCCAAATAGGGTATGTATCTTGCATCACAAATGTTACAAAGTTTTACAATTCGCTTGTTATGCAAAAAGAGATAGAGAAAAAAAAATGCTAGCTCACTTGTTATTGGTCACTATGATCGTGGATGTTAATGTCAGTACCTGTAAAGAAAACATGTTAGATGTAATAAGGTTTTAGATAAGAATGATTGATTGGATTGGCCAACTCATTCCCATCCATGTTTGACACTTTGAAGGCTCCATTACCATAGGCCTTGGTGATCATGAAAGGCTCTTTCCAATTGGTTGAGAACTTATCCACATGCTCATGAACAACCTTGAGAACTTGGTCTCCCTTCTTGATCTTTCATTCATTAAGGTCATGGTGGTCTTGTTGCTTTTACCTCTTCTAGTATCACTTGATGTTAGCAAGCATACATACCCATTAATCTTCCATTGAATCTAGGTCAATGATACACAACTCCTTGTTTTGTTCATTGTTAATGAACTTTAATAGAGCCACCCTTAGTGGTGGAACCTATAATTCAAGAGGTAAAAAAACTTTAGAATCATAAACCAAGCTATACGATGTCACACCAAGTATGGTTTGATAGGTTGTTTGGTAGGCCCAAGATGTGTGGACAAGCCTCTCATGCCACTTGTGTCTACTATTGTTCAACATCTTTTTCAGCAAGTTTATGATGGCTCTATTGCTAGCTTTAGCTTGTCCATTAGCTTGAGGGTAGTATGGTGATGAAAAGTAATGAATAATGCCTAGGTCTTGACAAAAGGTTTTCATTTCTTGGTTGATAAATTATGGTTCATTATCTTTGACTATGGTTAAGGGTATGTTAAAACAAGATACTTTATTATCTAGTATAAATCTACAAACTTGTTGAGATATTTTCTTCCTTAGGGAAATAGCTTCAACTCACTTTGTGAAGTATTTAGTTACAGTGATGATAAAGCTATGCCCTACATAAAACTTAGGCATTATAGGTCCAATGATGCCCAATCCTCACCATTGAAATGGCCACATTATTTGAGTAGTATGTAACTTAGTTGGTGGCACATGTATCAAGTTGCTATGCCATTAACAGGTGTCATGAGTTTTGACCTTCTATAGGTAGTTGCTTTCCATATATGGTCAGTAATAGTCTAGTTGTCTAATTTTAGTGGCCATGGCTCTAGGTCCTATATTTTCCCCACATACACCATCATGAACTTGCTTAAGGATTGTGTGGACTTCAGTTTTGCCTAAGCATGCTAAAAATATGCCATCATAGGATCATTAACATAATGTATTATCATCTACAATGACATACTATTTTGATCTTTTACATATAATGTTCTTTTAAGAAGTAGTAAGGCCTCAAGGAGATTCACCATGCATAAGGTAAAACTTGATATCATCATACAACTCATTTTTAGGAGTGGTACTAATAGAGGCTATGGAGTTGCCCTTAGTGTTCTACGTGATGGAAATAGCATAGTTCATGGTTAATGAAGATAACTTGCTAAACACATCAGACATCACACTAAGAGCCAATGTTGAAATGACATCAACTAATGTGTTTTTGGTTTGGGGTATATGTTGCACACTAATGTTTATGAATTATTGCATTAGTTGCTTCCCTAGGTTAGGGTAAGGTTGTAAATGTTTGGATTTACATGTTTAAACCTCTGTTACTTAGTTGACCACCAATTGTGAATCACATTTAATCATTAGGTTAGTTTTCAAGTCACAAGCTACCATCATTCCCCGAATTAATCTTTCATACTTAGTCACATTTTTGGTGCATAGGAATTGAAAATAGTAAGTAAAGGGTTGGATTTCACTAGATGGGAATGTTGTGATGGCAGTAGCACTAGCCCCATGGTCAGTTGAAGCTACATCAAAGTGCATAATTGCCTCATAGCCATTAGGAAATTTGCTAACAATGTGACATGCGCATCGAGAAATTATGGTCAATGGCTACATGGTCTTCTAATGGGAAAATGGTAAGTTATGTGGCTATAGCTTGACCTTTTGTTGAGGTTTGATATATGTAATGGAGGTTAAAATTGACTATTATGACTTTCCAATAGGTTCTATGACCACTTTCATAGATATGAGTCATGATGGCTCTAAGCATGTTATCCTTATAGAAGATGTTAACTTGGCTTTTAAAATGATAGTGTCTTGACCTTTTCAATGAGAAGACTAGGGCTAGATAGTACTTCTCCACTTTGGTATATTAGGTCTCATAGGCAATCAATGCATGGCTTAAGTAGTATATAGGTAGCTGCGCTCTATCATCTTGTTTTTAACAAAGTAGAGAGATAATGGATGTGTCTGAGATAGAAAGATAAATGTAAAAAGGTTTGTCCTTTTATGGGGAATAGACCATGGGTAGTTGTGCCAACTCTTGGCTAAGGTTTTCAAAGGCTTCTTCACATTGAGTAGTTCACTCATAGTGAACTCCTTTCTTAAGCAAGTGTTGCATGGGTTGTAACTTATCCATAGGCCTGACGATGAACTTATGGATAAATTGTAACCTAACTTGTAGTCCCCTAAGCTCCTTAAGGTTATTTGGTACTACAAGGTTGGATATGGCCTTAACCTCATTAGGATTGACACATATTTTTACTTCAAATACTACAAAGCCAAGCATCTTACCAGTTTTGATGCCAAAGACACACTTCTCGAGGTTAAGCCTAAGCTCATTCTTGAGACATCATTTGAGCACAAGGTCAAGGTCATGTGCATGATCATTGGTTATTTTGAACTTAATGACTATATTGTCTACATAGTCATTGAGCAATCCTAGCATATAATCACTAAAGATATATGTCATTGCTCGTTGGTAGGTTGCTCCTGTATTCTTCAAGATAAAGAGCATTATGGTGTAATCAAAGGTACCCGAAGGGGTCATGAAGGTTATGTAGAGTTGGTGTTCTAGGTTAATCCTAACTTGGTTATATCCCAAGAACCCATCCATGAAGGATAACAAGATATGTCTAGTCATAGTATCAATATGTTGTTCAATACCAGGCAAAGGAACATAATTCTTGATTGTTACCTTATTCAAGTCTTGGAAATCGATATTGATATGTATAATCATATTTTTCTTAGGGACTAACACTATGTTGGATACCCATTTCGTGTAATCAACAATCCTAATAAAACTAACCTAATATAGTTTTGTGATTTCACCACAAATTTCTAGGGCTAAGTTTGGTATAATCTTATGGACTCTTTACTTAACTAGTTTGATACTAGGATCAAGTATGATGTTATGCTTTACTAGGCATGGGTCAAGACTTGACATATCTTTATATGACCAGGCAAAGATCTTAGTATTTTCTTGAAGGACCTTGGTAATTTCTTGAGCCTATTGAGGTTCCATTGAGGAACTTAGTTTTAGTATTTTCTCCTTACCACTACATGTCATGATAGGAACCTCAACTAGAGAGTCTTTGGTAATGTTGCTAGCCATAAGATCAAGGATGTTGACTAGGTGTTTAGGCCATTCTAGAGGTTTCTCTATAGGGACTATGTGGTCAACAAGATCCTCAAGCTTAAGATCTAGGCAACGAAGATCAATAAATCTCCTAACATCATTGTGGGGTCTACTTAGGCTTAAAGGCAAACAAATTTGCTTCTAGGTATCCATACTCCAATCTTGCATATCAACCATAAGCACATTAAGCAGCACTTGTGTGATTAAAATGAGAAGATAATGCAAAAATAATGTAAAACACTTTAGTAATAAGCCAAAAAACATTGCATCAATGCTAAGACAAGGTTTAAATAAGGCCACTAAGGTTATAAAAGGTAGGTTAATGCAAGTAAGATGAAATAAAGGCTAAATGATGTAAGATGAGGCCAAACAAAGGCCAAATGATGGTAACATAGGGGGTTAGGCGATGGGCAAATGATGATCATACTCCATCAAATGACATAGAACAAGGTCATACCAATGTGAAACAACATGAAATGATTTTAAATCATATAAATTAAGGTCAAATGATGCCAAGTGATAGGAACATTTGGTGAAATAGGGCCAAATGATGAAAGAATGATGAAGATGAAGTCAAATGACACCAAATGACACAACAATGAAGGTCAATAATGCATAGTAAGGCCAAATTGAGTCAAAAAAATAGTGAAACAAGGTCAAACCAATCAAGATAGGAAACATATGGTAAAACATGATTAAAATTGATCAATTAGTGTTAGGTCTTATGAGTTTTAGGCCTTAGTGGACCATAGTGGAGGTCTATAGGAATAATGGGAGAGTTTGGGCATGATGAGGTCATTTTAAGGTTGTTTAAAGGTGAAAATGAAACCTTTTCCTTTGACTACACTAGACCCAGCTAGCACTACACTGGCCAGCATAGTTGAAATAGGCTCTAGCATTGTCAATGTTAATAGGTCATTTTCTAGGCTTGTTATGGCTAGTTTTGGAGGCTTGATGGTTTGTATGGCTAGCACAGTGAACTAAGGTTGAAGATTGATGAACCTTAGCATCTTTTTGAGCCTCTAGAAGCTACAAATGATATAAAAAACTAGTGACTATGTTGGCACTATGTTGGTTAGCGTATTCCTAATGTAGATGCATGGAAGAAGTGGGTTTGTTGGTTGTTAGGATTGAAATTGGTGCCCAACTAGCTTCCTAGGGTAGTGGAAGGTGTTGGAAAGGCTGAATTGGTCATTTTGAGGTCAAAATAGGCTACTACAAGTGAAGTTTTGGCACCAACACCCTATGACTACGTGGGCTACTATAGTTGGGGGTGGCCTCTATGAAGATTGATGGAATTTAGTGTTTCTATGGTCAAAAAAAGATGAAACTGAAGCTAACTTTAGGGTTTTAGTGTTCTAGACTTCCCAAGTCAAGTTTTAGGCCATTTTGAGTGTTGTGGTGTTGGTAAAACTATACTAGAATAAGACCTACACTGGGACTATGCTAGCCAACATGGTCCTAGTCTATCCTAGTGTAGTCACATATGGGTCTTGTCTTTTGATTGGTTTTTGTGGTCAATTGATCAAGTTCTTGGGTTCCTAGGGTTAGTGGTGTTCATTGCTAGGGCTTAGACTTAAAATGACCAATTTTAAGGGTTTTTTGAGTGTAGATATAACTATACACCCTTGAACTACATTGGCCAGTGAAGTCCCAATGTAGGTGTAGGGTGTATGATAAGTTTTAGCAATTTTGACTTAGTTTATAGGATTTAGTGATCTTTGGAGGCTCTTGTATGATTTTGAGGTTGAGATGAGGCACTGGGAAGTTGATTCAATATGTTCATGGCCTACTTTGGATAGGCTATTTTGCATTTCAGACTTACTGGAGACTTTGGAATGGTGTGGAGTTTAGAGTATGTCATTCTAATGATTATTTTTTGCTTTGGAATTTATTCCTACCCAACTATGCTAGGACTGCATTGGCTAGCATAGTTGAGACTATTCATAGTGTACTACTAAGGTTGGGGTAGGATTTATCTAGTTTTCAATTAGTTGTTTAATGCTTTAAGGTCACAAGAGACTCTAGAAGGATGTAATGGTCGAGAACTATCAATTTGAAGCTCACTTGGGGCATTCAGTGATCATGTTCTTATCAACTACACTAAGACTATAGTGAGCAATGTAGTTGAGGATAGGCTTCAATGTAGTTGATGCAAGATGGATGATTTTAGCATTTTTTGACTAGTTTTGTGAAGTTCCAGAGCTGTCAAAGGCTCTAGCTAGGGTTTGAGGCATTATATGACTATTTTAAGGTTGATTGGAAGTCTGGTCAATGGTGGAAGGTATTATCCCTCTTGGGACTACACTAACTAGTGTAGTCAAGCTACTGGTTAGCATAGTTGCCCAAAATAACAAGTTTTAATATAAAATTTGGCCTTCCTCTATGTTTAGTATCCCTCAATGTCAACATCTAGTTACCAATTTTGGGCATAGGATTCTTTGGATTTAAACATGACATAGATGTATGACTAAGAGGTAGGTTTTGGTAGTGGTTGGGATTTAGAACCCATTCCAAGGCCTTTAGAGGTGTAAACCCTAGCATAGTTGTTATGAAGAAGCCCAAATACAAGTGTGTCAAGATTTTAATTAGCTTGTTAGAGAGGCATATATGGGGCCCACCTCAAATTTGAATCATTAAAAAATTTGATTTTCCACTAACCCAGTGTAGTCCTACCTTCTAATTATGATCATGGAGTTATGTGGGACTTTTGTGAGTGTTTTTGGGAAACCAAGGTGTTGGTAATTAAGGCATAAGTTTGGGAGTGATTTCCATGTTATAGTTTTGGAAAATTAAACTTCTCACACCATCTTCCACCTATAGTGCATAACCTTAGAGCTTTTATCTTATTCTTGGCTTCAAATGCACCTATCTCTAGTGTAGTCTAGCTATCCCACACCAAGGAGCAAGCATTGTTGTTAGAGTGTTTCCAGAAGCTTGAAGATTATGATGCTTTTTGCATTGTTTGTTTAGGATGTCAAAGAGGAGAGCTTCCATTAGTAAGAATCTTTCATTGGAGGAGGCTCTCATATCTACAAGAGGGCTTTCCAACTTGCCATAGCTCCTGATTGATGAAGGACCATCTTCAATGACTCCTAGGTACACTACTCTTGGCCATTTCATAAGAAATTTCACTACAATCCTAGGTGTTTTTGCTTGTGTAGGCTTGTGCACTGAGTGGAATTGGACTTTGTAAAATTCTTACATTAGATCTAGGCCATGTTTATGAGGTTTTAGTATTACTTTGGTCTTGGGTTTCATCTATTTCAAGTTATGAATTTCATTTTAGTCTTTTCTATGCATTTTTTGTAGTTTTCCACCAAAAAGTAGCATCTCTTATACATTTTTTTGTGTGTAAAAAAAATTTGGAATTTTTAGTTTTTATGGTCATGGGCTTATAATACATTGTTCAACGGTCACAATGGTGGTTGAACCAGTAGATTTTTACTTGTAGTGAATTTTTTGTGAATTTTTTCATAAGCCAGGGGTTTTCCAATGTTTTATTATTTTTAAGCCACGTTTCCAATTTTTATGTCAAAACTGTTGATAAATTTTGATTTTTTATATTGTGAGTTTTTTAATTTTTATTTACTAGTTCAAACGACTATGGAATTACTGAATTCTGATCTATGGTTGATTTTCTATGAATTTTTTGTAGATTGGTATACAGTGAATTTTTTGGTTTTTATGGTTTTACCCTTATGAAAATGGGCAATATTAGCACTTGGGGGGATTTTTTTATTCAACGTCCCAAGTTCTTGGGGATTCTTAGAGGTGTTAGGGAGGGTTTAGTATTAGTTTCAACAATTTTAAAAGTGTTTCCATATTTTTTATTAGCAATTTTAAAAGTGTTTCCATTTTCTATAGTTTTGTGAAATTTTGCCTAATTTTGCCAAATTTTATTAAGGCTTGGGTTTGTTGTTTAAATTTTTTCCAAGTTTAGGGCTACAACATTGATGTTGAATCTTATTTATTTTTTATGTACACAAAATCCCTAGATTTACAAAAAAATTTTTAGTTTGAGTTTATCATTTGCAAAATATCTTGTACAATTGGAGTGTTGATTGTCAAAACTGCAAACCTCTCTAGCTATATAGGAAGCATTGGTGTGGTTTTTGGATTTTAATGGCTATGTTCAAAGGTTCCTAAGGTTATTTACATAATATGTTTTGGTTTTGAATAGTCACTTGAATTTTTCAAAATTTTTATCTAGCCCTCCTAGAGTTTTTACTACAAGTAGTTTCATTGTTAACTAGGATTTCTAATAAATAATTTGAAAAGTTCAAGTTGGAATTTTGTGACTATTATTTGGGTACAAGCTAGTTGTCATGGCTTCAATTTTTTTACATAATTTTTTTTAATTTTTATGCATATTTCACCACAAAATTATTATCAATTATTGGTAGGCTAATTGGTTTTATTTGGTTTTTATATGCAAATTGTTCATAATGTTGGTTACCATCTTGTTTTGGTTCTAAGTGTTAAAAACTATGGATTTAGTTAGATGAAAATGTTAACAATGAGGTCACATTGATTTTTTTTTTTTGGTATTTGTTCATTTTTTGTTATGGTTATTTGTAGTTGTTGTTGCTGTATTGTGCATGGATTTTTTGAAACCTATCTTGGTGGTCCTTGAGTTGGTGGGGCTACTCTACTGCATCCACACATCAGGCCCAACACCCCACCTATAGACATGATCTTGGAGCATGGATTATTGTGGTTTTGGCCAGGGACAAATGAATTCTTGGCCTAGTTACTCTAGAACTTTAGTGTGATGGTGTGGTCACACTTGGCTTTAAAGACAACATCACTAATTGTGGAGACCTTACTAGCCCACTCTACATGGATGATTGTGAAGTTCATAGTTGATGATCCTCAAACTCACATTAAGGGTGAATAATTTAAAGGAATATACACTAGAGGAACATGCAAATTTTCCAAAATCTAGGCTATGCCTGAATTCATCCAATATAATGTAAACAACACATTGTTGGTTGGTCACCATGCCAACACATTGTTTTAGAACCCTCCTCGCATTGTCTACTATTTGGAGGGGTAAGTGCAAAGTTAAGTTGGCTTTGGTTTTATTTTGGCTTCCTCAGACTATTTTGACTTAATGGTTTTTTATTTTGGATGACATGCTTGTAGGTATAGGGTGGATGATCATGAGTTGATCAAGAATGACCAACTCTTGCCCAGAGCCCAAATAGGATTCGAGGCATTTACCAAAGGCCAAGTGATGAAGCTCATTGTAATGGAGCAACTCAAGGATGACTTTGATAGGTACATCATGCACTACACCAAAGCCTACCACAAGTGCTTGGTGAATGGAATAGCCCATAGTTGGTGGGAAATCCTTGATTTTGGTGTAGAGACACATATCCCTCTTAGTGTCCTCACACTACCTTCATCAAGCAAGAAAAGTAAGAATTCTTGTTTTTTTTTGTTATATTTTATTTTATTTTTATGCTATGTCAAAGTTTTCATGGCTACATCGTTGTAGGTTATTTAGGCTTTAATTGCTTAAATGGTTTTCTTGGTATGGCTATAAACCTGACCTTAATTGATTACACTTATTATTTTCTTCGATTTTATTATGATGTGTCTATGCTTAAGCTAATTGGCCTTTTGTTGTGTTGTAGGGGATACTTCATCCTCCACCATTACCTTGACCACTTCAAGATGTTTTGAGGAGACTCTTATCCTCAAGTTTGATGAGGTGGATTTAACGCATCAATGGTTGGCTAGTCAGGTACCTAGAAATATTCAAGCAAACATCATTGATGTAGGTTTGCTTTTTTTTTTTTTATGGACCCTAGCCCAACCATCCCTACTCTAGAGATGATGAACATCATCACCTCCTTTAATGAAGAAGTTAAGAAGTTCATCATCCATGTTCATGGTGTGCCTATCACCTTGGTCATCAATGAATTCATCTTTAGTGACCTCTTTGGCATTCATCGTGAGGGCTTAAAGATTGTTACGAAAGAAGGAAAATATGTGGTCCATCAGGAGAACGTGGAAGTGTGGCCATTAAGGAAAGATCCTAAGTTGTTGTCACAAGGAAAGATCCTCAAAATTTAATAGGCATTGGCCATGAAGAAGATCCTCACTAAGGATGCTTAATTTAACTAGGCTATAGATTTGGTTTATGGGCTATGTGGGGAGATCCTAAAACTTTGGAATAACCTTATGATGAAATGCCACATGCACTTTACATTTTTTGCAGCATACCTAAGGAGGTTCATGAAGTTCCTAGTGGTGTAGAAGGATGGATGATGGGTATGCTAAGACCTATCCTAGCTTTCTAAGCCTTTGGTGAAACTCATTTATCCCATCATGTAGGCTTAGAACCAACTAGAGGATGTTGGGGAATCGTTGTTTGTCACTACTAAGCATTTTAGTGGTGTACATTATGCTTCCCTTGATAGCATGGGTATTGAGCCTCAATTGGCTTGAGGAATGTTGAAAAGGCTAAGGAATTACATGCTAAAGCTAAGGATGCAACTAGGGAAAAATTAAATAGACCTATGATTGAGAAAGTAGCATTGGTGATCGTGTAGCCCATGAAGAGGAGGCTTGTGGTTAAATGTGGCCAAGTGCATCATGTGGTTATAGGTATGTTTTAGTTTGTTTTATTTTTAACTTGGTTTGCATTTTATGTTTTATATTACAAGGCTATGTCATTATTTTGTTTTAGAAAAAATGTACTAAGTTGTTCTATGTTTTGTATTTTTTTATTCTTGTAGATAAGCAACAAGAATTGGTGACCCAGGTAGTAGCGATAGATGCAAAGTAGAAACATGTGGAGGAGGTTTCTACAATGTCATGAGGAGGAGGGGTTATTCAACATTGCACTGGATGACCTTGATGGTATATTCGATGGTTCACAACTAGGTGAACCCTGTGTTATCATGCCAGATGATGTCTCAAGTATTCATGAATCTTGTTCTTACATGTTGCATTTTATGTCTTCATGTTTAATGCTTCATTTTAACTATATAAGCTATAGTTATGATTTTTATAGTTCATGATCCCTAGCTAGGTGCCTTAACCTCTACATTCCACATGAGACCATTGGTGGAGATTCCTGATAAGATGGAGTTCATGCATGGGATAGATGAAGACATGATTGATTGGTTGCAACTCCCAATGTTGGTAAGAACCTTAGTTTATTTTATCTTAATGGTTTTTACTTTGTTTATACATTATTTTTGTTTCATAAGGGCTATATGGTTATATGGTCTCATTGGTTTATAATTTTTTGGTTATTTTTCTTCCTAATTATTTTTTACTATGTGTTTTATTGTTATGTTTCTTGTAGTGTCTAAGGTTAGATGGGATTTTGATCATGCCATGGAGATTGATTTTTTGCATAGCCTACCTCCAAAAGTGGAGAATGTGCTAAAGAAGTTGTATAAAAGTACCATTGGATGTGCACTTTCATGCAGCAAAATTTCGTGGGAGTGTCAACATTCAAACAAGTTGCTATGGGAACAAGTTGTCACATTGGAAAGGAAAACAAAGAGGTAGGCTAAGGTGATTAGAGATCTCTAGGATTGTAAGGGATTCATGGAATCCCAAGTGGCTAATAGGGACTCCTTGCAAACTAAAAAGATAACATGGGCACATTATTGGTTTGCCATCAATGGAAAGTTTACTCTTATGAGGAAGGTAATAGAGCAGAAGTTATAGATGGACTTGTTGGCTTGTAAGGCTAGGGAGTGGAGAGATTATTGTGTTTGGATCATCAAGTGGAGCTAGGCACAAAAAGACCATAAGAAAAAGTATAAGGCTAAACATGAGGCTTATCTTAAGTGGCTATATGAGGAGTTCACTAAATGGTGCAAGTTGTAGTTGTCGATGAAGGGGATTCAAGCAGAGAGTGTCTTCAAATTATTTAAAAGCTCTATAATAATTGCTAATTCCACAACTCCTTAGGTCTCTACAAATTCTTGGAAAGGTGACTACTACCACATTTTTGTGGGATCCATCCACATGAACTGAGATTGATGAGAGCAACATCCTAATGGGCATTAATCTTGGGGAGGTGAACTAGGCTCACATGATTGAGGATCAAATCCTTCATTGCATTGAGGTTGGTCTTTGGAATTTCCTGATGGAGGATGTTGCACCTAAGCCCACCCAGACTTTCTTGTTTCATTTTATTTTAGCATGTTTTATTTAATTTATTTTCATGTTGTGTTGATTATTTATTAGACTTATGTTATTGTGTTACAAGGACTAGGTGACATCATTGGCTCCAGTAGCGATGATGTTGGAAATGCTCCTTAGGCCCCTCGAGTTACACCTTAGCACCATTTGTTGGCTATGCCTTTGGCTATTTTTATCATTGATGATCATGTTATTATAATGTTATGGCTAGACTTAGCCATGGTTGTTGAGAGATGGTTTATTTTTTTATGTATTATTTAAACTTTTGTCACACTATGTGATAGGCTTTTAGATTATTATTATTTTTAAATTTTAATTTAATTTATATGTTTTAATGGTTAATGTTCCATTCATGTTATAAATTTTATGTTTTCATTCGTGTTATAAGGCTACGTTGGTTAAATCTTGTGGCTATAATGTGATAATTTGGTAAAGTGATATGCGAAACCAACTAGGTAATTAAAATGTGAGCTAGGTTATAAATATGTTATAAAATGCATTTTTGCTAGTTTTATGTGATGGAAAGCTATGTGTTTAGCTAGTTTTAGGCCATGGAAAGCCATGCATTTTACTAGTTTTAGGCCATGGTGGGCCCTATGATTTGAAAAGACAAAATTTTTATCAATTTCTATGTTAAAAATTTTGGTTTATAAGTTTTTAGGTTTAATAGTTTTTATGATAATTTTATGTTTTATGTTCTAAAAAAGGCAAGGCATAAAGGTAAATGGTAAATAAGAATAAACTTTAGGCTACGTGTAAAGTAAAGTTAAAACAGTGTAAAACAATGTAAAGCAAAATGACACATGCAAAAAATGTTTCAACTAGGCTAAGAAGGCTATAGAAAGAGAAGGTTACATGGTTATAGATGCAAGGGCAAGTGAATTGATGGTATACATCAATTTTGTAAGAATTTCCTAATCTTTGAAAGATTAGGAAATGTATATGGTCTAGTTTGCATGATTTTGTAATCCCCATTTTGTTCACTAATCATGTTGAAGGGGAGCTCCTCTCATGGTGCATGCATGGGCCCGTCGTTATTGGTTTCAACCTTGTGTGTTCTATTGGGCTTGTTGACTTCATGGTTAATAGTAGGAGTTTCTTCCTAAAATTCCACTTCAAATCATTCTATGTCAACATTGATGATTGCCAAACAAGCCACACTATTGCCATGGATGATTATCTCACCTTCCTTGTAAGACAAGTGAATTTCTTGGTGGATAGATGAGGAAATAGCTCATAATTGAGCTAGCCAAGGCCTCCCTAGGATGAGATTGAACTTTGTGTCTCTTTCACCTTCAAGAAGTTTCCTATTGTGGGGAATTATTTTCCTACCATGATGTCTAAAGAAATGGAGCCTTTTATAGCAACTTGAGATCCATGGAAGGATTTAAGAGTGGAAGTTAAATTATATTGCATATGCTTTGTTAGGCCTAAATGTTTAATGATGATATAAGGTATTACATTAGTCACCACTCTATGCATCCTATCTACCATGTACTTCCTACCCTTATTGTTATGAAGAGAGGAGCTTTGGTTGTATCACCATCTTGGGGGTTGTACTTGACTTTGCTATCACAAAATACTAGTGCTGTTGACTTCATTCCTTCCTTTAGTGAAGGTGGTACCATTGCTACATGAATGAACTCTGCACTGGCTAGGATGTCCTTCTTAATAAGAATAGAGGTCAAAATCTTCATTGATGCTTTGTGGTGTGTAATTGAAGTCATTACAAGGTCATATAGGCTAAGGGAGATGTTCTTTTGCTTTAGTGACTACTTGACATGTTCCATAGCATTGAGGGATCATTTTCATTGGTTGTTAGCTTCTCATTTTTGTTATTCTTGACTTCTTCCATGCACCCTAGGATGTGAACTTCATGCTTTAGTGGTTGTGTTTTGGCTTCTTTCCTCTTCTGTTGTGGCTTGGGGTCTGTCTGTGGTTGACTAGTTGAAGTAGCCTGGGCATTAGGGTTCACTGGAATAGATGAGATAGGAATGGGCTTTGGTGGATCCACCTCCTTCCATGCCTTGGCCTACTTTTTGTCCTTGTTCTTAAGCTTTGGTGTGGGCTTCTTGCATTGTTTTCTTGGGGACTTCTTGTTGTTGTTTGGTTGAGAAGAAGTCATTATGTTGGCCACCACAGGAGGACATTGTTCAATTGTAAGGATAGGTTTGGTTGTAGCAGAAGGGGCACTTTGATCATGAAAGGATCCTTGGCAAGAATTCATGATGGTATCCTTACAACAAAAGGAATCTTTAAATTGGTAGAAGTTGAAGGGCCTCGTTCATTGTGAGGAGGTACTTGAATCGTAAATGGTTCTCTTGTAGGTCTTGGATTGTGGCTTATATTGAGTGCCACTATAGTATATGAGCTATTGTTAGCATTCAATGGGTCCTTGTAGACTTGCATGGATTGGTTCTATAGTCTTACTAGGTTAGAGGCATTAGAAATCAACTCCCCATTATTTACCATCATTTGCAGGTCATCCTTGAGGGCAAAGAAAAAGTTGGTGTCATGACTTAGTAGTTGATGGTAGTGGCAGAAATGGTCAAGCTTGAAGTACTTAGGCACTATAGGGTCATCCTTGGTTGCAAGAGTAGGATTCTTTGCTATTTTGCATAGCCTATCATGCCTCTTATGGGCATTCTTAGTCATTTATTTATACTAGATTCTCTCACTCTTTAACAACTGGTTAAGGAGTTTAAACAGTTTTAATGGTAGCCTAGTATATGTTGCAATTGAAAATTTTAATCACTAAAAAAACAAAGGATCCTTGATATTGTAGTTCCCCAACCCCAAATCCCTAGGGCTTCCATGAGAGAACTAGATTTTGAGGTTCCCTAATTGGTGCAGTAGATTACCTAAAAACTTATGAAATGCGAAATGTGGAAATACAAACAGATTTGAATAATGCATAGAAAATAAAATTTATTTTTGCATACAAAACTCAAAACTTGAAACTTTATTAAGAATTAATAAAGAATAAGTTAGAGAAATGGGTATAAATGGTGCTTCGATGAGTAGAAAGGGGTTTCACTTCTATAAGAGTCTAAAGCTCATTGAAGTCAATGTGATTTGCTCCATGATCTGGGTGCTAAGCCACTCCTAATGCTATCAAACCTTCCTTCATTATTGCAACCTCAGATCTGCAAGTTGCATCATTGCTCGGGGTGAGAAAAGTGAAAAATTTGGTTGTCAAATTTCTCCATGATGGGGTTTAGGAATCTTGGAAGTGCAATGTTAACATCCAAAATTCACAAATGTCAAGGCTATAATACTTCCACACTGGGGTTCAAGAGAATGCAAGTATGGGAACTTACAAGAACTCTTGAGTGCTTGAAAATTCCCCAAGTATGGAATTATGAATAATGCTTTGCTTAGAAATTTTTTGGAACTTTTCTCAAAATTTGTTGACCTTGCTAAAAATCACTAGAACCTCTAAATGGTGTTTGAGGTTAGTTTTTATAGGTTCATTGGGCCATGAATGGGGTTGCAAAATGGCTATGATTTGGCTGCAAATTTGTTGCCAAATTTAGGCGAGAGGGTGCCCAAATTTGAGGGTTACTATACATAGTAAGTGCTTCTCCAATGGCCATTTTGTTTACCATAAATAGTAATTGGGGCACACCTTCCACACTAGAGATGAATCTTCTATGCTAAGCTCTCCATCATGTTTGCTGAAGTGGCTACTTAATGTTGAAGTACATGAAGTGATGAATTTTTATTTTTGTGGCTTCCATGCTAGGGGATTGAATTTTCCACACTAGGAATGAAGCCTCCACGATGGGGGAAAACTTCCACGTAGAGGGGAAAAAGTTTCCAGGCTATGCATGTGATATCCACATTGAGGGGGGAAATTTTTTAAGACCCCCACTCTTCCATGCTGGTGGTAGGTGAGATCTACCCCCTTGCATGTGTTTCTAGCATAGAAAAATGTATACCCTCCATAAAACCCATCAAATTGCCTTTTTTGGTATTCCAAAAGGCATATTTGACCCCCAAGCCCAAATATAGACACTAGATGACTTTTTTCACTTGGGGAATAAGGCTTTGAGCACTTATGAGGAATTTTTAGCCCTAAAAGTCTAAAGCATGGGAAATTGTCCATTATGGGTTACAAATTTCACATTTACAATGAAGTTTTGCCTTAGGTTTCATGGGATGAAAGCTACATGATGCAAATTTTTGTGGAGTTTCAATTGTCCCTCTTTGTTGGTGAATGGAGGATTGACCTAAGAGGAACTAACAAAGAAAACAAAACACAACTACATATTATAATGTTATAATGCATACAAGTCACATGGGAATCAGGCTATCTAGGTCACCAAGGTTACTAGTTTATGGCTGTGATAGGTTGTAGTACTAGCTTAAGGCCTTGAAAAGCTATGTTGCCAGTTTAAGATCCTAGTGGACCATTAAAGGCAGGCTCACTTGTTGATGATTATTAACTATATGTAGTATGCCTTTAGATAGGAATGATTTAATAAATTGGCTAGATCATTTCCATCCATGTTAGCTATTCTAAATGCTTCATTTCCATAGGTTCTAGCAATAAGGAAGGACCCTTCCCAGTTGGCTAAGAATTTTTTTGCATGCTCGTGAATGGCCTTGAGGACTATGTCCTTCTTGTTGATCTTGTGCATGGTCAAGTCATGGTGATGTTGTCACTTCTACCTCTCTTGATAGTGCTCAATGTGAGCAAGTTCTTGCATACATTACTCCACCAAATCTAGGATTGTTTTCTATAACTCTTTGTTCAGCTCGTTGTTGATGAAGTTCATTAGGGCTACCTGGAGTGATGGCACATGCAATTCAAGAGGTCAAATAACTTTAAAACCATAAATAAAGCTATAAGGGATCATGTTGGTTGCCATGTGATAGGTTGTTTTGTATGCCCATAGTGCATGAACAAGAGGCTCATGCCACTTCCACTTACTATTGTTGAGCATCTTTTTGAGCAAGTTGATGATGGCTTTATTACTTACTTCCACTTGTCCATTGGCTTGAGGGTAGTAAGGTGACAAGAAAGAATGCTTAATGCCTAAGTTGTGACAGAAATCCTTGGTTTCTTGGTTGCTAAATTGAGGTTCATTATTTGTACCTATGGTCATGGGTATGCCAAAATGAGCTACAATGTTATCTAGGATAAATTTGCAAACTTGTTTAGATGTGGTCTTCCTTAGGGGAATAGCCTCAACCCAATTAGTAAAGTATTCAATTGTGGTGATGATGAAGCTATGACATGTCAAAGAATTAGGCGTTATAGGTCCACTGATATCCAACCCCCATCATTGAAGTGACCATGTTATCTAGGTTGTATGTAACTCAGTTGGTGATACATGTATCAAGTTGCTATATCCTTGGCATGTGTTACATTGCTTAACCTTTTGTAGGTAGTCATTTTTCATATGGGGCCAATAGTAACCTAATTGTCTAATCTTAGTGGCCATGGATCTTGGTCATATATGTCCTCCACAAACACCCTTGTGAACCTCCTCTAGGACTATTCTAGCTTTGGTTTTACCTAAGCACTTTAGGAGAATGCCATCATAGGATCGTTGACATAATGTGTTATCATCTATAATGGCATACTACTTCGATTGCTTGTGTATGGTGTCCTTCTGAGTAGTAGTCAGGCCTTGTGAGGATTCACCATTCATAAGGTAAAATTTGATATCATCATAGCACTCCTTGGGAGGAGTAATATGAATGACAACCACAAAGGTATCCTTAGTGTTCTATGTGATGGAAGTAGCACAGTCCACGGTTAAGGTGGGCAACTTGCTAAATACATCTAGCATCACACTAAGGGCTAATGTTGCAATTGGATTAGATTTGGAATTTTTGTTTTAAGGTATGTATTGGATATCAACATCTACAAATTGTGATAACAATTGCTTCCCTAGGTCACAATAAGATTGTAAGTGCTTAGCTTTACATGCATAGACTTTAGTTACTTGGTTAACCATGAGTTCTAAATCACCTTTAATGGCTAGGTGTCTAATTCTTAGGTTACAAGCTATGATTGTCCCTTTGATTAAACCCTCATATTCTGCTATGTTGTTGGTACATGGGAACCAAAAATGATAGGCAAAGGGTTAAATCTCACCATATGGGAATGTTATGATGGTAGCAGCACTCTCCATGGGCAGTTGAAGCTCCATTTAAGTTCATGACTACCTCATAACCCTTGGTTACTTGGCTAACTATGTTAATGTGTTCATTAGGGAACTCAGAATCTATGGTTTTTTGGTCATCAATAGGTAAAACTATGAGTCATACATTTATAGCTTGACCTTTTGTTTAGTATTTAGAGATGTAATGGAGGTTGAACTCTATGGTTATGGCTTTTCATTAGGATATAAAACTACTTTTGTAGATGTTGGTCATTATGGCTTTGAGTATGTTGTCCTTGCAAATGATATTGACTTGGCTTTTGAAGAGGTAGTGTTTCCATTTCTTCAAAGAAAACACTAGTACTAGACAATACTTCTCTGTAGTGTATTAGGTTTCATGAGAAACTAACATGTAGCTAAGGTAGTATACAGGCATTGATACTCCATCATCTCATTTCTGATAAAGTAGAGAGGTAATGGATGTATTAGAGATGGCAAGATAAATGTAAAATGATTTACCCTCTTACGGAGGATAGATTGTCGATAGTTATGTTAACTCTTGCTTAAGATTTTCAAAGGCCTCTTGGCATTAAGTTGTCCACTCATAGTGAACTCCTTTCTTAAGCAAGTGTTGCATGGGTTATAACTTATCCATAAGCCTAGTGATAAACCTATGAATAAACTATAATCTACCTTATAATCCTCGAAGCTCTTTAAGGTTGGTAGGCACTGCTAATTTGGATATGGCTTTATTAAGATCTACGCATATCCCTACTTTAGAGACTACAAAGCTAAGCATCTTACCATTCTTGAAACTGAAGAAACACTTCTTAGGATTGAGCCTAAGCTTGTATTTGAGGCATTGTTTAAGCACAAGATCTAGGTCATTAGCACGATCATTAACTATCTTAGATTTCATGGTTGTGCCATCTATGTAATCATTAAAGAAACCTAACATGTAATCATTGAAGATATAGGTCATGGCTCTTTGGTATCTTGCTCTAGCGTTCTGAAGGCCAAAGGACATCAAGGTATAACAAATAGTACCCAATGGGATCATAAATGTCATGCTAAGTTGGTCCTCTAGGTTGATCCTAATTTGGTTATATCTTGAAAATCCATTCATAAAGGAGAACAAGGCATGTCCAACTATAGTATCAATAAGTTGATCAATACTAGGCAAAGGGAACTCATTCTTGATAGTTTCTTTATTTAGATCTTGAAAATCAATGCAAATATAGATACTCCCATTTTTCTTAGGGACTACCACTATGTTGGATACCCATTATGCGTAATCAACAACCTTAATAAAACCTACTTGGTAGAGCTTTGAGATTTCATCATGAACTACCAAGGCCAAATTAGGTATAATCTTGTGCATTTTTTGCTTAATTAGTCTAATTCTAGGGTCTAGTATGATGTTGTGCTAGACTAAACATGGGTCTAGGCCTGGCATATCTTATATGACTAGGAAAATACCTTAATGTTGCTTTGTAAGATCTTGGTGATGTCTTGAGTACATTGAGGCTCCAATGAGAAACTTAGTTTAAATATTTTCTCCTCACCACTATGTATTGTGATAGGAACCTCAACTAGAGAGTCTTTGATTATGTATCTTGCTTCAAAGTCAAGGGTTTTGACTAGGGTTTTAGGCCATTTCAGAGTTTTCTCTATTGAGGCTATGTGGTCTACCAGACTCTTAGGCTCAAGATCTAGGTAATTAGGGTCGATACATCAATTAATATTACTATGAGGTGCATGTAGATACAAAGGCAAATTGATTTGCTTTCAAGTACTCATACTTTGATCCTACATGTCAACCAAAAGCATATTAAGTGGCACTAGGATAAAAGTAAATAAATAATGTTAAACTACCATAAAACACATGCAAATCTAATGTAATCAAGGCCATTTGAGATCATCAGTGAGATAAGGTGAATTTGAAAAAGTGTAATAAAGGTGAATAAAGATCACATAAAGGCTAAACAAGGGGAAGTATAAGGCTACAAATGGTCAATAAAGGTTACCATTTTTCCATTTTTAGGCCTTAGCAGGCCATGATGCTAGTTTATGATCTTGGTAGACTATGATGCCAGTTTAAGGCCTTAGTAGGCCATGATGCTATTTTATGGTCTTGGTGGACTATGATGCCAGTTTAAGGCCTTAGTGGGCCATGGTCATATGGTGTTAAATGGTGGTTAGAGAAGGTCAAACCCCACTATTGAATACCATTTAAAGGCCAAAAAAGGTAAATAGAGTTTTAATAAGATAAACAATGAACATATAAGGTTGTATAAAGGCTATAGAAGGTCAACCAAGTCATCAAGGTGACATAGGTCCAAAAATAAGCTAAAACATTATGTAATAACGGAAAAATTAAGATATGATAAAATTTGGTTAATATAGGCAAAAAATGATTAGGTTTTTGCCAATTTTAGGCCCTAATGGACCATGTTTTGAGGTTACAAGGCTATTAGGTGAGTTCAAGCATAAATTAGGGCTATTTGGACTCAAAAATCAAGTGTTTTGAGGCTTCCATGCTAGGCTCAGCATGGAAATAGGGACCCTTAGTATGGAGAATAAGGAAAATAGATTTTGGGATGCTTAGAGGTCCAAAATTGAGGTTCTAAGACCTTCCCAAGGTAGTGCAGGGTCATATCCCTCAAAATTAAGCACTTTAGAGGTTTGTAAAGGCCAAAAGCAGGTTTTGAAGCTTTCCCCCTTTGTTTCCACCCTAGCTAGTGTGGAAAAAGGGTGTCTAGCATGGAGAAAAAAAATCAAAGTAAAAATGAGATTAGACATGGTAAAACAGGTAATTGGAGTCTATATCTAGAACTTGTACATCTCCTAGCTTCATTCTAAGGTAATTTGAGGTAATTTTGAGTGTCAAGATATGTCAAAATAGCTTGCCCCACTTTTTCCACACTAAGCACACTATCCTTAGCATGGAAAAATAGGGGGACACTTGTTTTATGAATTAAGAGTGATTTGGGGGGTACATTGACTAGGTTTCTAGGCCCCTAGGGTTGTAGACTTCGATTCTAAAAGTTTTTAGCTAATTTTGGACATGTTTGAAGGCGATTTAAGGCTACTTAATGTTTTCCCCCTATTTCCATGCTACTAAAGTTACTCCAAAATTGAAGAATGGGGGAAATGAGTTTTGAAGGTTAAAGTGAGGTCAAACAAGCAAAATCTTAAGGCTAGAAGGTTCTGGGCTTCTCCAACACAGATATTTGGCTTCTGTGAGTGTCATCTTATCAACAGAAGTGGAAAAGTAGCTTTCCCCCTTGTTTTCATGTTGGAGAAGTTACTCCAGTGTGGAAGAAGCAAGAATCCTAGATCTAGACCAAATTGGATCACAATAAACTATGCATGTTCTCTCTTGGAGTTGCCAGGGTCAAGAGCCATCAATCCATGTCAAAATTTAGTAGTTTTGGACATTCCTAAGTGGTTTTTTATCTTTCCTGATTTTTATACATTAGGGATGGAGAGCTTAGCATGGAAAATAGGGGGGGAGCCATTGTTTGGCCATCTAGAATTAATCTTATGAAGTTTAAGGGCTCTAATGGCTACCAGTAGGGTTCTAGAGTGCATGAAAGGTCATTCAATGTCATTTTGAGGTGTTTAGGAGCTCCAAACAAGTTCCCCTTAAGTTTTCATGCTAGGAATACTATCCTTAGCATGGAAAAATGGATCCCTAGTGTGGAATAATCATGAAACTCAAATCTAGGCCAATTTTAAACTTAATCAACTATGCATGTTAGCATTTGGGGTTACTGGGCTTGAGGACTAGGGTTTGGTGTTAGATTTTGGTCATTTTGGGCATTTCTAAGAATTTGTGAACTTCATCCATTTTTTCCTTGTCCTAGCATGGAAAACTAGGGGGAATAAATTTTTGACCTTTTGACATCAATATGTTAAATTTTGATGGCTCCAAACGGTGTTAGCAGGGTCCTAAAGCACATGCAAGTTTAGTTAATGTTGTTTTAAGGTAGTTATGAATTCCAAATGGATATCCCCTTTAATTTTGATGTTGAGTAGCATGGAGGGGGTATTTCCAATGTAGAGACACCATAAAACTTAGATCTAGCCCAGTTTTAACTTCAATCGACCATGCATGTTAGCCTTGGGGATTGTCAGGGTCAAAGATTGGGGTTTGGGGACAAAATGGGTCAGTTTATTGGTTTTCCAAGTGGGTTTTTAGCTTCCATTTATTTTTCCATGGTAGGGATAGTATGCTTAGTGTGTAAAATTAGGGGGAAATAGGTTTTCATAGTTTAACATCATTTTTGATCATGCATGTAGGTCCTTGAGGTTGTTAGTGACGATGGTCAATGCCTGGTGTTAAAATTTGGTTATTTTGAAGGTTGATGAGTGGTTTTTTGGGCTAACCCCCCTTTTACATCCTAGGGCTTCCATGCTCAGCATGGAAAACTTTGGGGAAAGCTTTTTGATCCTCTACGATCACTTTCAATCATGCAAGTAGGCTTTTAAGGTTGATGGTGTTAATTACTAATACTTGGTGTCAAAATTTGGTTGTTTCAAGAATCATCAGGAAATGTTTGGGCTTCCCCCATTTTTCCACACTGGGGCTTCCATGCTCAACATGGAAAATTTTGGGAAAAGCTTTTTGACCCTTTGTGGTCACTTACAGTCATGCATGCAAGTTCCTAAGGTTACTAGTGTCGATTGCTACCATTTGATGTCGAGATGTGGTTATTTCAAGGGTCTCTAGGTAATTTTTTGGCTTCCCCCCTTTTTTCACAATATAGCTTCCATGCTCAGTGTGAAAAATTTTGGGGAAATATTTTTGACCTTTTTATGGTCAATTTGGCTATGCATGAGTGTCCATAGGGTTGCTATCATTGCCCATTAGTACCTAAGGTCAAGATCTAGTTGTCTTGAAGGGTACAATGGGGGTTTTTAGGCTTCCCTCATTTTTTCATGCTGAGGGTGGAAGGCTTAACTTCGAAAAAGTCTCCCTTAGTGGAGAAAGTTAGATCTAGGCCAAATCAATAGTTGATCAACCATGCATGTCAACCTCTGGGATTACTAGTGTTGATAATCAATGTCAGGTGTCAAGATTTGATAATTTGGAGGCTTCTAAGTGCCTCATAAAATCTTCCCCATTTCTTCCATGTTGGGAATGATGGCCCTAGTGTGGATGATATGGGGATGACATTTTTGTACCATATTTGACCAATTTTGGGGCTTTTAGAAGCTCTAGAGCATTCTAGTAGGATCTAAGGATCACTAAGCATCAAGACTTGTTCATTAGGTCATCAATTTAGGTCATTTTTGGCTTCCCCCATCTATCCATGTTGAGGGTGAGAGGATTAGTATGGAATAAGCCTCTCCCAGTGTGGAAAACACTAAATCCTAGATTTCAGCTAGTTTTAACCAGTTTTGACTAGGTTTGGTGGGGTTCCTAGGTTATCAAAGATGCTCAGAGGGATTCTAGATTACGTGGGGCCCATTTTGAAGTCAAAAACCTATGCTAGATGAGTGTTGGAAGGCAAGGGTGAGTGTTACCACCCTTCTTCCATGTTGGCCACTACTACCTTAGTGTGGAAATCCATGGTGTTTAGCCTTGCTCATGTCTTACAAACTTTTGGAAATCCGAGGTTGAACAAGGCAGGTTTGGGTTATCAAAAATACAAAAATATTTGGAATTCTAATGAATTTGTAAAATAATAGGCATAGTTCCATGTTGGGCATGATATTCCTAGCATGGATGCATGGAGTTAAGGTTGCCATAATGTTTTAAGTGTCAAAATTAGTAAAAATCTCAACGTTGATGCAAGTTTTGGTTAAGAATGAAGGCATAGGGTGGTGCCCACAATCCAAAAATTGAAAATTTTGAAAAGTGAAGTTGTTTCCCACCTAAAACTAACATGAACTAGACTTCCCCCCCTTGCACTTTAGTGCACTTGTAGTTATGGTGTGTTGAATTGGTAGTTGGGGTTTCAAGGTGTGTGTTTAGCTTTTAGATGAGTTTTATATGTCAAATTTTGGAAGTTTTAATCACAACTATTATTCTATAATAACAAAACATTGGAGGAGAGATCTGGCAAAGGTTCTTATGGTAGAAACAACCAATTCGCAACATGGAAGCCTTCCACCTTCCTCATAGCCAGCGTTGATCTCTCATCCTCTTTAGTTTTCAGCCATTCCCAACATTAAGCCTACCATGGCACCAAAGCAATGAGGGGGAAAGAGACAAAATATTGTAATTCAAAATGTGGATGAACATGTTCAAGAGTTAGAAGAAGTTCCTAGGCCCATCTCCATCTAGGCTTCTTCAGTTACTACTTTGAGGTAGGTAGTTCTACCTATTTTTGCCTTTGTTTCTTGTGGTTTTCCTAGTTTTTTGCTTCCTATGTGTTGAGGATATTTTTTTAGATTTACTTTGATGGAGGGATTAAGATAAAATTTTGACAAAATCCCACCTCCTATTTTGGTTGTTTCTACATAGATCCATAGTCATTTCATTGTTTTACCTTTTGTAGATTCGATTTTGAAAATAGAGCTTGTTGTTTCATGCTTTTTTTTTTCAAAATCTTGGGGTGCGGTAGGTTTTTTTTCAGATCTAAGCCTTAGGATTTTTTAAAATTAAATTTTAATAGAATCCTACCCCATTACTTTGTTATGAATTTTAATGGGTTTTAATGGTTTTGGTTATCTCAACTATTTCCATGGCTATATGAAATCTAGGTTTTGAGATCTCTAAAGTTTTGATATGAAAAAGCAAGAAAATTTTTATATATTTTCTTGGTATAATAGTTGGACATTTGTAAAATTAAAGGTTATGAGTTTGTAACCTTTTTTCTAAGCTTTTCAATGGCTATTTTCTCATTTAATTTGACCTTGAAACGGAGAAATTATGGCTGTAGTTAGGTTGTTTGTGTCGTTTTTGTAATTTTATGTAATTTTGTGAATTTTTTCTAAGGAATTGGCAACATTTTTGACTAGTTCCTAGTATGGATATGTAGGGGTTGGCTTCAACTTTTCAACAAAGGTGAAATCTCTCTGATTAGGCTTAAGATGAATTTTCTATGAATTTTTTTATTAAGCATGTGTAATAAGGATGTTTGTGCCATTTTTAGATTATTGTCTATATTGACAAATTTTTCCTGCATAAATGGCAAGGATTTTTAATTTTTCCTAAGAATGGCTATGTAGGGCTTGATTTATGCTTTCAAACGGTGGTGGAAACACTCCATTTGAAGCTCATACAAATTTTTTATGAATATTTTGCTATGGTTGTGTGAATCAAGGCAAAACTCACGGTTGTAGTACATTACCCATTTGAAAATAGAAGTGGTTGATATGTATAACATATATTTTTCTTTTGTGAACATGTAAAATTAATGCCTAATTTTTCTTTTTCAAGAAAAGTAAAAGCTTTTTCTATATTAAATAAACTTTTACTATGGCTACATGGATTTTTCTAAGTGTATTATGCTTTTTGTAAATTTGTGCATGATTTTTCCAAATTTATGCATGCTTTGCATAATTTAGATATTTTATACTAAAATTTATGCATAGTTTAGATTTTTTTTTTCAAATTCATGCATGCTTTTAATGATTTAGATGTTTTTTCTAAACTTATGTTTGCTTTTCTCAATTTATGCATAATGTAGATGATATTTTCTAAATTTACACATAACTTGGACATTCTTTCCAAGTTCATGCATAACTTAGATGTTTTTTTCTAAATTTATGCATAATTTAGGCTAAGAATTAGTTTTAGCTATAATGTTTTGGCTCTAAAGGCTATAAAAGATGGTAATAATGCTTTCATGGAATTTTGTTAGCTAATTTAGATAAACATCTAAGATATTTTTATAGAGGCTAATTTCACCTCTAACTTAGGAAGTTTTTTCTAAATTTGTTAAGAAATTTCCATTGGTTATGATGTAAGGCTATGCAAGGTTGTAATAATGTTTTCTTATGGAATTACTTAGAATAATTTAGAAAAAACACCTTAGAGCTTTTTATAGAGGCTAATTTCACCTTCAACTAGATGTTTTGTTTAAATTTGCCAACTCTAATTGATCATAATGTTTTTTGTGCTTTGCTTTATGCAAGGTCTTCTTGAGGCTTATCCTCGTCATAGTGGAGCTCTTTGGTGTCTTGTACTACATTGGTTATCCTAAGACCAACAACCCACCACATGGCATGCCTTTCAAGAAGCTCTCATTGTGGTTTCAGCCTAGGGCAAGGGACTTTCTTACCTACCTCCTTAGGAACTTCAGTGTTGATGAATCATGGTTTGCTAGGCCTTGATATCAAGTATGCAATATCAAGTACGCAATATCGTGGCCTGGATATGATATCGTATACACGATATTATGATTCTTGTGTTAGCTTATAAATACAGTACTCAGGCGCATAGTTGATAATTTTCAGTGAAGTTCTGTTCTTTCTAGGATTTTTTGGTAGTTTAGGTTTTAGTTTTCAGTTTCTTTCTTTCAAGCTAGTTATTCCTAGTACATGCCTGTAGTGTGATGTTTGTAATTGCATGACACCTTTGTTTGAGTGTGACATACTTGGACATGTGCATGACTAGCAATAAAGGTTGAGATTACTTTCATCATTGCAGTATTCACTTAGATTAATTTTTGTTGTTTTAATTATTGAATACCTTATTTAGTTAATAGTTCAATTTATTGTTATTTACTTTTCTTGTCATTAAGCGAAATGTGTACACCTTAATCATGAGTGTTTAAGTGCAAATACTTGGCACGTCCAACAGTAATCCCATGAAGTCCAAGACATGTATGGATAGTTAAGAATGGATGTCATCGCCATAGGCTAATTTAGGTTTTGGTTCCATTATTAGTTTAATCAATTTATCTTTTCTGTTATCACGAGTATTGTAGAATTAGGACAACATTGTATGCCTCACTCTAGAATAAACCATACATGACAAAGCTACTACTAGTTCAAGTGAGAAGATAGTGAATTTCGATCAATGTATAATTGTCTAGGTGCCACAACTAGTCCATTCATGGAGTTCAATTAGATCACATGTACATGATTGTATTTGTATGGTTGAGCATAGGGGTACCTCGCCACTCATCAAGTGTGATGTTGTGGTCACACTTGTCCATAGATGTAGTTAGGGTTATTGTGAAAACCCTGTTGCCTTGGGCATTTGGCCTGATTTCCAAATACATTACTGATAGACCACTTCCTAAGATTGCAAGGGGACTAGTAGATGGCATAAGTCAACATTACCTTTCAGAGATTTGGGTGATGCTAGAGTATAGTCAGTATAATATTGATAACACTTTGATAGTGGAGCATAGAGCCCACACAATATTCCATAACTCACCTAGCATTGTGCACCATCTACAGGGGTAAACATGATTATTGTAATGCTTTTATTCTTTTGGCTTGATTACCTTCCCTAAATTCATAGCTTTTATAACTTCTTGTAGGTACAAGGTCAATGATCAAGGCTTGATCGTAATGATCAAATATTGGTAGTGGCTCTAACTACTTTGGACGAATTCACCAAGAGTCCTCAAATTAGAACTATTATGTATCAATAGTTAAGAGGGGACTTTGATGAATACATGACTCGGTTTAACCATGTATACAAAAAGTGTAAGGATGTTAGGATGATGCACAACTGGTGGGTAGATGCTGATAGCATGGATTAGACGTTTGTAGCTGGGACCTCCACACTGTAGCAGAAAAGGAAAGGTAAACATAAAGGCTATAACTTCTAGTGTTTGTATGGCTATAAATTAGAGTGTTTTATTACTTCACTTAATTAGTGAAATTGCTCATATTAATGCTAAACTTTGGTTATTACTTCATAGGACATTTTGCTTTAGCTGATGTCACCATACCACTTTCAAGTTTGCATCATGAGGATACCTTCATCCTAAAGTTTGGTGAAGTGACATTAGCATAGGAGTGGCTAAAGGGATAGGTACATGGATATGTTCAAGAAAACATCTAGCATGCAGGTTTGCTTGATGTATTCATGGCACCTATCCCTTCCATTCCTACTACAGAGATGTTGCATTTCATCAACTCCTTCAATGAGAAGGTTGGTTGTTTTAGCACCATCATCCAAGCTGTGAAGGTGAACATGGACATAGGTGGTAGCTTCTTTCATGACTTGTTTGGTGTTCCTACTGATGGGGCAAAGGTTCCCACCATGACAGTAAGGGAATTGGGCCATTGTGAGGAAGTTCTAGAGTGGCTTGGTGCCAACATTGGCCACTCTAAAATTTTGATGCATAGCTTCATGAACCTTGATGCAAAATAATCATATCCTTTGTTTCGTTCTCATGCATTTCCCAAAATTCTATTACAAAAGAAGGTAATTGGCCTAGCACAGGGGTGGACCTTTAAGAAAGTCTTGATGGAGGACCTTAGATTTGATTGGATGGTTGCTTTGGCTACTGAGCTTTAAGAGGAGATCCTTAACTCTATGTTGACACCTCTACAATAAACCATATGCACTTTGCATTCTTTGAAATTTATCTAAAAAGGTTTGTGAGGTTTTTGGTGGTGAATAGGAATGGATAATGGATTTCCCAAGACCCAAGCCAACTTACTAGCCCTTGGATAAACCACATTTATCTAACAGTGCAGGCCCAAAATCCACTAGAGGGGATGGATGATATGTTATCCATCACCACTAAGAATCTCAATGTTAGGTAGTACAAGTATCCTAATAGCACTGATGATGAAGAGTCCCTCTCATTTCCCACCAATGTCATGGTGTATGAAGGTTGAAGAGGTAGCTAGGGAAAAACTTAAGAGGCCTATGGAGGCAACCCTAGCATCAGATCAACCTACCTTGAAGAAGCTTAAGTTTAAGCTTAAGACATCATAGTAGGTAGTTATAGGTATGCTTTGTTGAAATTTGGCTATTTCATGCTTTAAAATTTTATGGCTACTTTATCATTTCATGTGTTAACTAGTTTTTTATGTGCTATGGTTGTAGATAAGTATTAGGTTATAGCAGCCCAAGCTACCACAGAGGCAAAATAAAGGCATGTAGAAGAGGTACTTCTAAAGCAACCTATGGTTGAAGGATTTGTCGATGTAGGTATAGATGATTTAGATTTCTTGTTTGGTAATGTGGTACTAGGCACCTCTCCCATCACCATCCTAGAGGAGGGAGAGGAGGAGGAGCTAGGTATGCCTATGCTTTAATATTTTCATTATACCTCATTAGTTATCTTTGGTTATCATCCTAACCTTTTGATGATTGTTATGCTTATAGTAGTTCCTAAATCACAAGTGCTAGCTCCTATCCCTAAGTGTCATGTGAAACCATGGGTAGAGACTCCAAATAAACTAGAGTTCTTGTGTGGGATGGCTAAGGATATCATCAATTAGTTGCATCAGGTTGCACTTGAGATGGGTAAGGATTTTGTTTTATGTACTTAAGTCATGGGCTTTTCTTGCATTATGGCTATCTTAGGTTTTGTTTTATGGTTTCATTTTTATGCTTGTGTAGTGTCCTCCGTGGAGTGAGACACTAGTAGAGACATGGAGATAGACTCCTTACCTAAGCTTATCTCTGATGTGTCTAGTGTACCTATGAAGTTGTACAATATTGCTATTGATTTAGTGATGTCATGAGAAAAAAGTTCATGAGAGCTAGAGAGGTCCAACACATCCTTATGGGAGGAAGTTGTGGCCTTAAGGGAAAAGGCTCAAAGATAGGAGGATACTATTAGAGATCTTTGAGATTTTAAAGCCTTTGTGGATGCCTAAGTGGCTAACTCAAGGGAATTATGAACTAAGAAGGTCATGTGGGCTTGTTACTAGCATGTTGTTCAAGACAAAGTAGTGGTCCTATAGGAGATGGTGGAACAATGTATGTACATGGACCTCATCTCCCAAAAGGTTAAAGTCTTGAAGGATCATTGTAGTTGGGTCTTGGAGTGGGGCAAGACATAAAAAGGCCAACAAGTGACAATATAAGACTGATCATGGGGTCTACCTAAAGGGGCTCAATGATGAGTTAGTTGAATAGCACAAGAGAGAGCTATTCATTTAGGGGATCTAGGTGGAGAGGGCTTATCAAATTTTTGAAAGTACTTTAAATGTGGAGAAATCCCCTACTCTTTAGATTACCATTGTTGCAGGTGAGACCTCTATAGCTGCTGCTATCCATGAACCTCCTACTTGGACTCCTATAGATAGGACAAGCATTCTTTCTAGTGTTAATCTTGGGGATGTTGACTGGGCCAACATGACAGAGGACTACATCTTCCATCATTTGGAGGAAGGCCTTCCCCATCTACCCCCTAAAGTAATGGAGTTAGAATCTCCATAGGTTTGATATATTTTATGTTTTAGTCTTTGTTTTAAGTTATGATTTTGGCTATGGGTTACTAATTGGCTATATGTTGTTGCATTTTAGGCCTCAGGAGACATTAGTGGCCCCAGTAGTGAGGGTGGGAATGACCCATCACTTCCTCCTCTAGATGCCACTTAGTAGCCTCCTTCAATTTAGCTTGTTGGCTATTTTTTTTTGCTTTTATGTTGATGGCTATGGTCAGCCAAGACTATGTTATAGATGTTTGTTATTCTTTGACATTTTTGCTACATATTGTAGCCATGGCTATGTATATTATGGACATTTTAACTTTAAATTTAAATTTTGGTCTTGGTTTTTTAGCTATATTCATTTATAGTAGTAGTGAACATAGTAAATGTTATAGACATTGAAAATGTTTATGTTTTTGGTTATAACATTAATGGCTAATTGAAAAAAAAAGTGTCATAATAAGCAAGATGTTTGCTAGTTTTAAGTCATTACAAGAACAAGTTATATTACACGATTGTGGCTACATTGCTAGTTTAAGGCCATGGTGGGCCATAATGCTAGTTTAATGTCTTAGTGGATGTTAGTGTGAGTTTAACATCTTAGTAGATGGGGTGTCAATTTAACATCTTATTGGATGGTAGTGCTAGTTTAATGTGTTAATGAATGTTAGTGTCAGTTTAATGGCTTAGCAGACGATAGTGCTAGTTTAATGTTTTCGTAGATGATAGTGCTAGTTTAACATCTTAGTGGATGATAGCACCAGTTTCACATCTTAGCAGACATTAGTATTAATTTAAGATCTTAGTGAATGAGGTTTATAAGAGATGCTTTTTTTATGTTTAAAACATAAGTAAAAATAAAGAAAGGTTGTAGTAAATAGGTATAAGTGCAAACAAATTTAGGCTACATGCATAAAGAGTAAAACAACAATTGCATAAAAATATATAAGAAATCATAAATGAAAAGTAAGGCTATATGGCTATAGGTACATCTAGTCATAGGGGCATTGGAAGGTTAAGGTGAATATCACTTGTGCAGATTCTTCCTAATCTTTGCAAGATTAGGGAGTGAGTAAGGCCTATTCTACACAAGCTTGTATTTGCCATCCCCTTCACTCATGATGTTGAAAGGGAGTTCATTCCATAATGTATCCCATTACCTATTGTTTTCATCATTGGCTATCTTGGATATTTTTTCTTCATGGCTAGGAGCTTTTTCTTGAAGCTCCACTTTAGATCCCTATTCTATGTCTATGTTGTTAACAGCTAGGGGAACTACGTTATCACTATCAATGATGATTTTACCTCCCTTATAGGGAAGGTAAATTTCTTGATAGATTGGAAAGGACACAACTCATAACTAAGCTAACCAAGGTCTTCCTAGGATCAAGTTGAATCTTGGTGTCTCTTCCACCACCAAGAAGTTGGTGGTTGTAGGGAATTGTTCTCTAGCTACAAAATCCAAGGAGATAAACCCATTGATGAAAAATCTTGGTCCATTGAAGGACTTAAGAGCTGTAGTGGTTGTAAGTTATACTTGCTAGTTAAGCCCAAGTGTTCAATGATGGTGTATGGGATGACACTGGTTGCAACTCCATCATCAAAATGCATCTAATGTATTTTGAATTGTCCTATGTGTATGGTTATGAATAAAGGGGATGTAGTCACTTCATCATTTTCAGGATTAACCTTAATTTCACTATCATAAAATGTTAGGGGTGTTGAATTATCCTCCCTTGGTGATGGAGGAATCATCACTACATGGATGGCTTCCTCATTGGTAGGAATATCCTTATTAATAGGTCTAGAGGTTAACATTTTAACTAGCATCTCATGATGTGTGAAAAAAGTCATGATTAGGTCATATAAGCTTAGTGTTGTGTTTTTCTACTTGAGGGATTCCCTAACTTGGTCCATTGCACTAAGGAATTTTTTATCATTGGCTATGGGCTTGTCATCCTAGTTATGCTTTACTTCTTTCATGTGTCCCAAAATGTGGACTTTTGCTTTAGGTTGTGACTGTTGTGGCTCTTCCTTGTTGTTTTGGTTGTGTGCTTTGGTGTCCTCTTGTGGCTTATTAGTCAAAGAGGTTGGGGCAGAGGAGGTTATGGTATAGGTGAAATGGGAGTGGCCTTTGGTGGATCCACTTTCATTTGTGCCTTTGTATGCTTATCTCCCTTCTTGTTAGGCTTTTGCTTATGCTTCTTCTGTTGTTTGGCTATAATTTTTTGGTTGTTAGCCGTTGGCTATAAGGAAGAGGTAGTGGCATTGGCCATCATAGGGGATTTTTATGTAGTTGGTTAGACTATGGCTATTTGAATTATATTAGGTTGAGAAACCTTGATGACAAAAGGTTCCCTTGGAGACATTCATGATGGTACTCTAACAATGAAGGGAGATCTTGAGGTATGGGAAGCTGAAGAAGCTTTTCATTGCAAAGGCTAACTTGAATCATGAATGGTTCTCTTGAAGGTCTTCAATTTTCATCAATGTTGAAAGCTAAGATAACATAGGAACTATCATTATAATCCAATGGGTCTTTCTACATCTACATTATCTAGTTTTTTGGCTAAACTAGGTTAGAAGCATCTAAGACCAGTTTCCCCTTATCTATTATCCTTTGTAGGTCATCCTTCAGTATAAGGGAAAAGTCTATGTCATGAATAGATAGTTGATGATAATGGAAAAAGTGGTCTAGCTTGAAGTACCTAAGCAACTGGGGACCATCCTTCATTGCCCAAGTGGGATCTTTGGCTATTTCACATAGTTGCTCATGTTTCTTTCAAGTGGCTTCAGTCATTTGTTTGTGTTGCATGCATCCACCTCTTAATAGTTGGTCTAGAAACTTTGATGGTTTTAATGATAACATAGTATATTTAGACCTATCCTTCCTTTTGAAGTTAGGTCTATTTCTTGTCAATGCAGTGGTCCCAAAAGTTGATGGTAGGTTATTATGGTCATTAGTGGGAACCTTGGTTGGATTGACCTTCAACCCTTGGTTTGTGGTCTTTGTTTCCTTGGTTACAGTTGCTATGGTAGTGTTTTTTTGTTTGCTCTTTTCTTTGTCTCTTTAGCTATGTTGGCTTTTATATGCTATATAGCTTAGATCATGACTACTCTTTGCAACATCCTCTATATTTTTAGTTTGTGAGAATGCTTGGCTAAGAGATCGTGAATCAAGGCAGTAGAGTTTGGACTTGATGAAGTCATTAAGTACTCCCTTAAATATGGCTAACAAGTGAGCTTTAGCTATGGGCTCTGGTATTTCATTTAGTAGTCCATTCTACCACTGAATGAGTTTTTTTATGAGTTCTAAGGGCCCTTGCTTGACCTTCATGAGTTGGTGAAGCGTTATGTTAGGCTTCAAGTTATACTTCAAGTGGTTGGCGAACTAGACTACTAAAGTCATTCAAAGAGGATATGGATCCTCTAGGCAATGTGTGATACCAATCAAGTGCTTTTCCAGTCAAAGACATAGGAAAAATCCTCATGATGGTAGGAGGCCATAGCTGTAAGAGTAAACATTCAGATCGAAAGGTAATAAGGTGAGCATTATGATCACCTTCTCCATTATATTTGCTAAATTGGAAAATGAGGACACCCTAAGGAAGTGTCAAGGGTGGGACTACAAGACTTATGGGATCATCCTAATAGAAGTTCATAATCTTGATAGTTTGTGTGGTAGAGGCTTTAAGCCTCTTCAATTCATCTGTTAGGTCTTTGATCATTTGGAAGGTTTGATCCAAGCATTATGGTGGCCTTGTAGGTTGTGAGGTTTGTACATAAGGTTGTGGCATTTGTTGTGAGGCTTGTGGCCTCATTATGAATTTCATGATAAAAGGAAGAGGTTGCATTATGGTTGTGGCTTGTGGACCAAATAGAGAAAAGGATGTAGTACTTAAGGCATAAATGGAACAAATGGGGTGTGTGATCCCTATGTTCCTTGGGGTTCCATGGAGGATCATGTGTGAGTAATTAACAGGTTTGTGGTGGTAAAAACCATCGTTGATGATTTTAAATATCAAGACTATGTTGTAAATGACATTAATGTGCTATAGTTGGTTGTTTGTGGCATTGGCTGAGTGTGATGTGTTGCTATAACCGACATGGGATTTATTGTAATAGGATAGGAAGGAGTGGAAGATGGTGGCACCATGCCCATGGAGAAAACAAAATGATTAGAAGAAGGTAATGTGACCTTGGGGGATGTGTATTAGAATAGTCCTCCTAGGATGTTTTCAGGCTCATATTTTACCTTAAATTCATCCTCCTCCTCTTGTTGTGCCTCAAAGCTAGGCTTGTCATCTTCCTCTTCCATGAAAATCACTGGGCTAGTATGCTGGAATACATGTCATTAAGAGGAATTTAATTATATGGGGAAAGAATGTACTCTTTCCCATCCTTATTTATGAGCTCAAACTCCCTTTTCGTCTTGACTTTAATTCATGGAATTAGCATGCTTGCTTGTATTTTAGCACAAATGAAGCTATAGAGATCTTCATTTATGGTTGCAAAATTAGCACTCTCCCCTCTGACCCTCAAATATTGCCTACACTCAATGATGGTAGGGTCTTTGGTATCATACACCCTCATGGCTTGTTGGCTATGTTCTTTGCTAATGAGGGTGAAGGGCAATTTGGTAGATTTTTGGAAAGACATGGCTATAATGTTGAGAATGGCTTAAAAATAGGCTATAAATGGAAAATAGGAGTGAATTATAGTGAATAGAATTCAAAAAATCTTAAAGGAAATAAAAATGATAAAAAATTGATGTAGTTACTATAATTAGTAAGTGGGGGATGACAGGGGTTTACCCCTTTACCAGAAATGGAATATTGGCAATGTTGGTTTCAAACCCCAACTAGGTTGGCCTTCCAATTGCCTCTATGATAGGTATGGTAGGGGGTAAAAGAAGGGGGGTGTGAAGTGAAAATATTACACCTTTTTATTTCAATTTTGGAGAGAGAGAGAGAGAAAAATTGAAGATCAAAATGGAAACTTGGCAGTTTTCAAAGATGGTTTTGGTAGGTTGTCAACTTTTATCACAAAGGAGGAAAAAGTAGGCTTGGTTGTTATGGAAACCAACATTAGTTTAGTGGAAAAAAATGTGGCAGAAAAATTTAAATGGTTATTAAGGCTTCCATGCTAGCTTTGCTCTAGAAATTCATAGTAGATGTTGTGAAATTTCAGCACCCAAACCACCTACAGCTTTCACACTAAGGTTTCTGCTATGAGGGCAGGGGTAGGGGTGTAAAGCTAATGTTGGATTCCTTGGGAGTTTTGGCTTCAAAAAGAAAAAAAAGTAGAAAATGGCTTTCAACTTGCAATAAAAGTAGATCTAGTCATTAAATTGGTTCACCAATGGTGGCTTCCCAACTACTTCCATGTTGGATATGCCAAAGGAGGAAAAAAGGGGTGGGGGTGGTTGAGATGATGGGAATCTCACACCTCCTACTTCAATGTTGATGAGGGGAAAGGCTAAAAACCAAAGTGAAAAGTTGGTGTTTTTCAACTAAAATTGGTTTTAGCTAGCTACCAATTTTCTTAGCTTGGAAAAGTGGAGGGAAAGCCAACTCATGAAAGAGTTGAACCACTCACTTTAGAAACTAGAGAATAAAGATTTGGTAATAAAAATAGAAAAAGTAGGGGGATAAGACATCAATGTTGGCTTTGGAGTGTAAAATTCACAACAATTGCTATGAAAAGCCAAAACCCAAGCACTTGCAACTTTCATGTTGCAGTTTTGATCATAGGGGGGAAAGATAGTGTTGATTCTTCAAATGTTTTGGCTTCAAAAATGAAGAAAAAGCTTCCAAATGGCAATAAAAAGAATAGATCTAGCCACAAAATTTAGGCAAAGGCTCTCCTTCTAGTGCCAAGAAAAATGGTTGCGACTAAAAACTTTGATCATTAGAAAAACCAAGGATCCTCGGTGCAATATGTCCCCAACCTTGAATCCCCAGGACCTTTGCTAGAGAAATGGGATTCTAGGTGTCCTAGCCAATTTGGAAAATCAACTAAAGACTTATGAAATGCAAAATATGGGAATAAAAATAGATCCAAATAATGCATAGAAAATAAAATTTATTTTTGAATACAAAACTCAAAACTTAAAACTTTATTGAGAAGTAATAAAGAATAAGTTAGAGAAACATGTACAAATGATGCCTAGATAAATAGAAAGGGGGTTCACTTATGCAAGAGTCCAAAGCCTGTTGAAGTTGATGTGATCTGCTCCACGATTTAGGTCCTAAGCCACTTTTGGAGAGCCAACTATTGGAAGAGGCTCCCTAAGAAGTTTTATAGTACAAGCTTTACCTCGAACTCATACTATCCCTTGTGCTGATCCTTAAACCTTGACTTCCCATCTTGCTCATCCATCTTAATTAGATAAGATAGAATGCATGTGTGGGCATTGGACAATGGTAGTTTGTTGTATGGGAAAGGAATATATTCCTTCCCCTTACTATGCATGATCTTGTACTCATGTTTAGATTCTACCTCTGCTCATGGGATGAGCAAGCTTACCAAGATTTTGGCACAGATGAAATTATAATAATTTTCATCTATGATAGAAAGATATTGGCTTCTACCTTTTAGGCTAAGTGATTGCCTACATTCAACCACGATAGAGCCTTTAGGATCATAAACCCTTACGACATCTTAGTTAGATGCCATATTAGTTAGGTTATGGGGTAGAATAGTTGATTGGTTGAAAGACATGGTTATTGGTTTAAATCTAGTTTAATAAATTGTATAGCTAATTATTTAAATGAAAATTCTAGCAAGTGGAATTGTTCAAGATGAAAAGGATTATGGCTAGAAAATTGTATAAATTGCAACTATAGGTAAGGTGCAAGTTGCAGCAATAGTGATGTGCATTTGACTTAGGAAAATTTGAAAGTTTTTTTTATGTTGGAAGGACCAACTACATTGGGTTTACTAGTAGGATATACACTAAAGGATGTGTAGTAGATCACTATATTGCCCAACCAACTATGCTAGGGTAAATGATAGGATATGGTTTTGCCTAGTAAAACCCAGTTTGGAATATTTCCCCTTATAGGAGGTCTGCTGGTTTTGAAGAATTGAATGTAAATTTTTGGATTTGTTGAGGGTTGCATTGGAGGCCTAGAAGTGTCTACATTGGATTTCTACAAAATTTCATAGCAGGTGAATGTGGGTGGTTGTATAGATCTACACTAGGCTTTAGAACACCCCAAATGTAGATTTTAATGAGCAAAAATTGTAGGTTTGAGTGTTGACTACGTTGGGTTAAAAGAATCTAGCAATTGCTATGAAAATTCAATAGAAACCAAAATCACCCTCAACAACTACACTAGGTATCAATTGTAGGGAATTTAAGACTAATGTTGGATTTGTTGAAAAATTTCATAGTAGAAGGATTTGAGTGGTTGTGATAGAACAACATTGGCCTTTGGAACACACAAAGGAAGTTTTGACTCTCAACCACACTACTCCTACAACGTACAACAATTACTATGAGAATTTTATAGACATCCAAGTCACCTACAATAACTACATTAGGTATTAGTGGTAGGAAGTTGAGCACTAACATTGGATTTAATGGTAGCTAATTGTAGGTTTTTAAGTTCAAAATGTGAAATACTTGGTTTTATAAAATGTTTGGAAAAGGTTTGGGCTTAGAATTCAAGTGGAGGCTCTCCTTCTAGTGCTAGGAAACTATTGCACTTGAAAATTTTGGTTGTTCGAAAATCAAAAATCACAGGTATAGAGTAGTTTCAACCTTGAATCCCGAGGGCCTTTGAGAAAGAGGATCCAAGGTGCCTTAGATGGTCTGGTCGATCACACAGGGACTTGAAGAATGTAAACAGAGGTAAAATATGGAAAACTAAATTACATATTTGAATAAAAATAAACATAGAAATTAAACTTCAAATGAATTTTGCACAACAAATGAATTGTAAAATTTATTAAAACAATAATATGCTTAAAGTATAAAGTTCAAAGGAGTACATATTGTGTGCTTAGATGCACAAGAAGCTTGCTTGGATGAAGCTTGAAGCTTGTTGGAGCTTGTAGGTTGTGTTATGTAGTCAAACTTCATGATCTAGGTACTTCCAAACTCTAGTCAATAAGAACTCCTTGTTGGTTTTAACTTGAATCTACAATGTTGATTACTATTGATGTAAATGATGGTGCTTGACTATTGTTGCAATGGTACTATGTTGAGAGTCTCTAGTGCTCAGGTAGATACCAATTTGCTTCAAAAGTCTTACAAATGCCAAATGGGTTCAATGTGCTCAAGGTTGCAAAGGTTGTTTGGTTGCCAAAAGTGTTTGGAACCTAAATAATGTATTCAAGTTTGGTTTTTATAGGCTTTAATATTGCTAATTTTAGGCTACAAATTTTTGTCATGATTGTTGATAGATTGGTGTTGTTTTATAGGTATAATAGGCCATAATTTTCAATGTAGTTTTCCATTTGTGGCAATTTTTAACATCCAAGGACAATTAAAACCACACTAGATATTATAAATAGTAAATGGAATTTTGTTACTATGTTGGCTTCACCTCAACTAAGTTGGCCTTGGAGAGCTATGCTAACATTATTGAAATCTCTTTGGAAATATGATGACTACATTGGCCATGTGAAGATTGCTAAGAATCTGTAATGACTATGTTGACCATGCTATAGTTGTTGGAAATTGTAATGACTACATTGGCCATTGCTGAGAAAATGGAAAGCCCAACATCTCCAACACTGGGTGTGTGCAACTCCAGCGTAGTAAAGGCCATGACCACCATAAAACCCATGAAAATGCCAAATTTGGTAGTCTCCAAGGCATTTTTAGCCTTTCCATGTCCAAACATAGACATCAAATTACTTTTTCCACTTGGAAAGTGAGGTAATAACAACTTAGGAGGCATTTTTTAGCCCCAAAAAGTTAAAGTATGTAAGATTATAGCTCATGGGCCACAAACCTTACATGTACAATAAAATCTTACCTCAAGTTAGGTGGTGAAGGTTACAGGTCATGACATGAATTTTCTTGGTGGTGTTTCATATAAATTTTATCTAAGTATTAAAGTTTACTATTGTAAATTGTAGCAATTATTGTAATCTATAGAATATGGCACTCAAAGTTAGTCAAAGTTAGTTAGTTAGTTAGCTAGTCCATCAATAAAGTTCCATACTTCAAATTTTATAAGAAACTCAATCCTAATTTTTTTCACTTAAGGACAAGTTTTTAGTTAGTTATTGGGATATGATGAAGTATCATTAAAATGGCTATCTTGACACTAAGTAAAATTGACATTATTAGTAAAATGGCTATGTTGAAACTCAATACTATTAGTAAGAATTTAGTAAAATTGATGTCATCATGAGAAAATCTACAATTGTTCTTGCAAATTTTAGGAAAACATGATTTTGGAGATTTTTCTCCATGAAGAATGTGACATGAGAAGAACATGATGCAAAATTTTGATGCAAAAGCACTTTCACTAAGTATTTAAGTGTTGGAATAAGAGATGAAGTGATGCTGCATATCAAAGTGCATTTTGACATAAAACATCTAGTTACAAGCTAGGTTAAAACATATTGTTATTTTGCCAAATTTCTAAGAAAAATGTAAAATGATGTCTAATTTAATGTATGTCAATGTAGAGCATTGAAGCTATAAACATTTTTTCCAAACACCTAATGTTGATATGATATCCTACATCAAGTTGTATTTTAACATGAAACATCAAAGTTTGATCATTAAGTCTACATAGTATGTAGAAGAAAATAAGGGCTTTAATGTATAGAGTTTTTTACCAACCACCTAAGTACTAGAATTGTAACATGATGTCCTGCATTAAAGTTGAATTTTTAACATACAACATCAAATTTTAGGCTAAGACTTGATGCATCACGTAGAAAACTCAAGAAATTTTTAAAGTAAAACTAATGTAGGTTGAAGATGTTTTTAATGTTAAAGTAAAACTCAAGAAATTTTTAAAGTTAAAGTTTTGAGGTCAAGCTAAATTTTTAATGTGAAATTGTATCCTCGATGCTAAAATTATTGGTTGTCTATTTTAGGGATGTTGCAACACCTAGGATTCTTATGATTAAGCCTATGTAATTCTTCTTGTTGAATGAGAGGAGCATCCTAGAATATAGGCATAAGAAATCTATTCCAATCATTACTAAACCCCTTTTGGATGAAAGCATGTTGATGCCATTGAGGGTGTGGCCAAAAATGAAAGCTACAAACTTTCTAAAGTCTTGCATCATTCATTTCAATGTGGTGATCTAGAGTAGACTAAACAAGGAAGTAGTTCTGTGAGCTTTGGAGGTAATCCTATTAGGATTCTTTGCTAAGATCATAGAGGTAATATTTAAGATATGGTCATATATTGAGGGGCTATCCAAGGATGCTCTATTTTATAGGAAACATTTTGACAAGTTGTGAGAGTAAAGAGAGTATTAGTAGTTTAGTACTAATACTACATTACTATTGTAAACTTAAATTCCTTGAGCTGTATCCAATCCACCAAGCTTTTAAATTTGTGTTAAGAGGCAAGTTAAAAGTTTAAGAGTTAAGAAAATTTAATCTTTTATTACTTAAAAGAACTAACGTAAGGCTTGTTGTGAATGTTCAATGATTTGGATGTGCAAAGTATTGATCATTTAGCATTTATGTAGAACTTATTGCGAGCTCTCTCCCAAAATCAAAACTAGAGACCTCAAGTGATGTTCCATTTTGATATGAAATATAAGAGATTGAGATTGCATAAGTTCTAGAATGAATACAACAATTGGTAGTGGCATTTTTATTATAGAATGAAGTTCATGGAGAGACTATAGAATGGTTGAAGGGATCAAGTTTCATCTTAAGATTAAAGAGTAAGTAGAAGTTAATGTATGTATGAATTTTATAGTTGTAAAATTAAAAGATGAAGATGAAATTAGATAATGATGAGAATTACTTACTTGTAGTTCAAATAAGCATTCATGAAACCAAATTCATTGAGGTCACATGAGTAGTGGAGGACTTCGATGTAAGATCCACTAGTGAACCGCAAAGCATTCAAAAGTGATTTTTTGAAGGAGAAGGCATTAGATATTTCAAAAATTTTAATAGGATGGGAATTTTATGTACTTTATGATTAAAGAATTCATACCCTAGTGTGGTAGAATGTGTTAGTTTAATAAACAACAAAGGCAATTTTTGTGGTGCATGTAGAATAGAAACAAGTGATCATCACTTATGATCTAGCTACATTGAGGTATCAACTAGGATTCTTGGAGAGGGAAATAAAGATTGATAGTTCTAAGTTGGATTTAGTAGAATTGACAATTGTAGAGAAATGGATGAGGTCTAACATACACAAAGGGACAAATGAAGATTTGAAAAAGCATTTCCCTTTGTTTGTTGAAAGTCTCTTTTGCAATAAAATAGGTTAGAAATGGTAGTTGATCCTTAGGCAGTTGTATAGGTTATATGGAACAATGATTGACTAGACACAAGTTGTTTATTAAGAAGTATTGGAAGAAATAAAAAATCTACCCCTAAAAGGATAAAAAAGGAAAAAGAAAGATAATGAGCAAAAGATTTAATTTTGGGTTATACTATAGAGTAATAATGGCTATGGTAATTTTGTTTTCCTAGGAAGGATAGAAACAACATGAAATTATTTTAGAAGTAAACTTCAAGACCCCACTCTATCAACACTTTGGAAGCTTGATGGATGCATATAACATCAGAGGTGGTAGTCCTCTAGCATCAATGTCAAAGACTAGAAAGGAGGTTGGATCCTTAGTGTTTGATAGCATTGAGAAACCCTAGAAGAAAATAAGTAGAGATGAAGAAGCATGAAATAAAGGGATTTTGGATAGAATCTTTAGAATTGTGGAGAAAGGATGGATGTTAAGAAAGAAGAAATTTCTTTTTGAGGAAGGAATCTCCTCCAAGACCCTAAAAGAAAAAGTTTTCCAAGAACAATTGGAGGTAGGAATAAGTAAGTTTTATATTATTTTTCTAAGTGTCTTTGATCCAACATTGTTTCTGATTTTGAAATTACTAGAAAATGATGCAATGCTAACACTTAGCTATTTTCTCTTTTAGAAGCTACTTGAGATAGAAGAGCATTAGAATGGGAAGTAAAGAGGCTATGTTCCAACCTTCCTTTGATTCCCAAAGGCCAAAAGGAATGTATGAGTAAAGAGGAAAGGGATTTATTATATTAATTATTTTCATTAGAGGAAAATAAAGGGGATGAAGAAAGCATGTATTTTTATAATCTCTTTAATTTAAACATTAATGAAATAGGCCATGAAGAACAAGAGAGGAGGGATAGAGAAAGAGATAAAGTTCTAGAATTGGAGGTTCCTCCTCCATTATTAGTAGACATCATACCACCACCAAGAAAAATAGTTTTAAATGATGCCAAGGTTTGCAAGTTGATAAAGGAGGTGACAAGATAAAATATTTTTACATCATATGATAAGTGTAATTGAAGTCACATAAAAAGTTTGTATGTTGATTACATTGACGTTAAAGAGGCTTAACAATTTTCTTTCCTTTACTAGAGATGAAAAGAAAAATGTGGGTAAGTAAAGTTGCTAGAATTAGAGATAAGGAATAATATGATGATCAGGCACAACCCTCATCCCCATGTGTGTTGGAGAGAAAGGAATAAATTTATACAATTCTAAAGAACATTAGTGAAAATAAAGGTATCAACTCTAGTGATGACTTGTTCCATGATGAGTTAAAGGAACTCAGTAGTAGTGTAGGAGAGTTGGGATAGGTAGTATCAAACACATAAGTAGTGGTACAAAAGAAAGTACCATAGATTATTGAAGAAAAAGAAGAATTTATATATAGATAAGGAAATAAGAAGTTTCTTTATTAAACATACTAATTTGAAGATATTATTTGAGGATTTTGCTAATAGTATGGTGATTTTCACATCGGTGGCGAAGAAAAGAGATTCTCAAGAGGAATCTACAATAGAAGAAGAAGATGATGATATATTCCTAGAGGAACTAAGGACCTACAAAGAAGAATGGATGAGCATTCTATCAAAGATTCCATATTTAGTCTTTGACACATTAGACACCGAACTTAAGCTTGAAGAAGATAGAATAGTAGATACTAGAGATTTATGAAGAGACTCAAGATATGCATCAAATGTTTAGATAATAATTTTATTTTATTTCATCTAAATGACAAAATAAAATAAGCCTAACCTACTTTTCTTAATTCTTATATGCTGACCTTAGGGAAAAGTAGCCAAAGATCGATAGAAGATCCTTTTTTGATGCAAATCGATGAAGAAGAAAAGGAGGGAACAACTAGATACAAATAAGGCCACTAAGAATTCTTATGTAATTTATTTCTACATAATTTGTTTCTAATGCACAAAATTATTTGTAAAACAGAAAGTATGTTTAATATTAAAATGAGATGTCATGTCAAAATTTATGATGTGTGTGTTGTATAAACGTTTATGAAAATAAAGAGCACTTTCATGTTATTTTGATTTAGCCATCTTTGTATGTTTAACAAGTAGATTTAATGTAACATGTCAAAGCAAGTAACCACTTATTAACTTAATATTGCCCATTAAGAGTAAGTGATTAAGAGAAAAGAAAAAAGTAACATCAAACCTGTCCACCAACCATCATTTCCTAATGATAATAAATAATAGAAAAATAGTCAAAAGGAATCCAAATAGATGTTAGTATATGTCCACTACTTAGTGGTAAATAATATAATATAAAAAAGCTTAAGTATCTAAGGTTATTGTATTTGTGATGAATTTTTAAGTAGAATAAGAACGATAAAGGAAATTCCTTTTCTTAGGCAAGGATATGCCTAGTTCTCCAAAGCCCATGTTAACAAAAATGATGTTATAAGTAGATCCATTGGTTAAGTCTAGAAAATCTATATTGACATCAATATTTTTGGAAGAAAAGGGAACTACAGGTTTTATTATAGGTTCAAGCTTGAGATAAGCTAGTTTTCCACTAAGTTGATAAGATTGGATTTTTTAATCTAAGTGAGAAACACTTGAGATCTATTTGTCCACTGAGATGATTATCTCATGATTATGAACATGGATATGTATCTCCTAATCTATGGTAGAAGATACATCTTAGTGTTGAGCTAGCCAACAGCATCCTAGTATATTGATGATACCAAGACACTTGTGTATTACCATGAAGATAGCCTTAGATTAGATAACATCACCTACCATAAAAGATAATCTAATGGAACATATAAATTTTACTTATGTAAAATTAAATAAAATAATATTAGTACAAGTTTCACTAGAAATTACTTGATCATGGAGACAAAGTTGCTTAATGATGGCTAATGTCATCATGTTTAATCTCGTACTATCATCAACTTATATTAGTGGAATTGAAGCTTTAGGCGATATCTTGATGGTGATGTAGAGTGACAACTAATAGATAGCTCTCATCTTTAAATTAGTCTTGAAGCTAACAGATATCTCTTATCTTCAAATTAGGCTTGATATTATTACCATAGAAGTTTAGATTGTTTGATCCATAGTGAAAGACTTGAAGAAAAGAAGATATGACTTCTTCCCAGGTAGGGATGTAACTTGGGACAATGATTCTCTAAAGAATATCATACAATGTAGCACAGTATTCTTTAGAGGTTGCCATAAGAGCATAAAAGGATAAGTTGATGTCTTTATAATGGATAATGATAGTCATTTGCTGCAAGACCTTATTGCCCATAGGTTGAGATGCTTGTGGAGTAGATCTACTATAACCAACTATATAGGATTGGATGAAGGTGAAAGGATGCTTAGGAAAGTAGTCTCCTATTGTTATTAGAAGGAAATCTTCCTCGCTATCTTAGAAGGTTACTTCCATGCATCAGTAGTCTTATCCTTCTATTTACTTGAGCATGAATCAATGATATGCTAACCATGGATAAGGATTTTTATGTGGGATGAAGAAAAATAATTGATGGATGCTTGAGATACATTACATGAAAAAGTGTTATGAGATTCAATGTAGTGTGGGAGTGAAAGGATGGGGATTAGTTACATAAATGCAATAGAGAGGTGTAGAAGAATGATGTTTTTTAATGGTGTAGTAGTGTAGCTAGACCAATAGACCACATAAGATTTCTAAGGTTGTAGTAATGACTATCTAAGCCATTTGTAGTTAGAATAGTAATTAACATAAGGATCCTTGGATGGGAACTTACAAGCTTTGTATTTAGGCTTGAAAGCTAGAATTATGCCTCTAACTCCCAAGGGACTTTGAAACACTTGAAGCTGTTGGTTATCTAGATGTATAATGGATGAATTTCTCTCCACCACTATCTTGCCCTTATCAGTTAGATCTTAGATGTTACCTTTTAATTTTTTGTAGTTATTTGTCTCATGTACTACAATTTCATCATAGTAGCAATACTTCTAGTAGTCATACCACTTAGGTACATTAGGATCATCTTCTTATCTTTGAGAAGGATCCATAGATAGCAACTATATGCGATGGTAGCATGCTCTTGCTTGGTTAGAGACTTGTTTCATCTTAATGTAATCATTTCTAAGAATATTATTTAGAAGCAAGAAGTATCTCATAGGTATTTTGATGTGCTAGTCTCTACTTCTGTGAGGCATGCATTTCTAAGTGAAAGAAGAAGTAGCTAAGGAAACATTGTTTTATTTCTTAGAGAAAGGAGAGACATCCACAGAAGTTGGTTATTCCTTCTCTTTTTTAGCAACATTGCTAGCCTTGTTATGGATTGACATAAATTCCTAGTCATTGTGTTGAATGACTCTTTCCTTAATGTGTTTAGTGGTTAGAAAAGTGTCATTTAGGGAGCGAGACTTATGATAAGCCATTCTTTTCTAAGTGTAGTCAATTACTACAAGTTCAAAGATATCTTTTAGGTGACATTCCTCAAATGATAGGGTAGTTTCATTAATGATTGAGAAATGAATTTATTAATGGGCTAATTTGAGACTTATTTAATGGCAAAAAAAGACATCATGATTATGCTTTGAGACATTAAACTTAAAGTATTTAATAAAGGCTGATATTAGTTGATCTAGAGAGGTGATAGATCTATATGCTAGGGATCTATACCATTCTTAAGCTCTTCTAGAAAGATAATTTGAAAAACATCTTAGTGTAATATATGGATAAGGATCTAGAAACATGCATTCATTTCTAAATTTGTTTACATGATTTATTAGATTCCATGTTTCACCATTGTACTTAGTAAAAGTAGATAGTGAAATTTCCTTACAAAAGACTAGAAAAGGAATTTTAGAGCTTATAAGCTTACTAAATATCCAATTCAAGGAAATAGAAGAATTTCCATGCATGCTTAGGACCTTTGCAATTTTGTCTTCATTATTTTGAAGATAGAGCATCATATCATTAAGTAGTGTCAATAACTATGGATCTATTCTAGGGGAGTTGATGATAGATAGAAGTGTAATAGTGGATGAGGAGGTTAGGAAAGAATGCACATAGGACATATATCTAAAGGTTGTAGGAGTAGGTATACCTAAAAAGATAGATTGGATAGGTATACTAGAAAGAGAGCATGCTAGTAGCTTGAGGAATGCTAAAAGGTTGTGGAGTAAGAGCATAGAGTGAAAAAGGATAGAAGGAAGGTACTGTAGATTATAGTTTAGAAATAAAAGGGGTAGTTCGAATAGGTAAGTAGATGATTGAAAAATAAAATACGTATTACTGACACTATTGGATGAGAATAGTTGGTATGGTGAAATAGAGCTTAAGAGAAAATTGAGATGTTCGGTAGTAATTTGAATAGATCTAGATGTAGTATTTTGAGTGGTTGTAACATTAATATTGTGAATGTGATAAAAAAGAGAGTTAATTTTTCCAAGCTATCCTACTAGTTTCTCTTCATCTTCATCTATTAAGTGAATGTTAGATTCAAAAGCCACACTTCCTCTTCTTCCTCTAAGAGTAATGTGTGGAGCAAGAGGTTTATCTAGGATGCTCTTTATCCTAGCTTCCTTGATCTATAGATGAATGCATTCTTACATATTTTCTTGCTCCATGATAAACTCTACTATATCCTTAGCTTCCTCATCATTCAGTTTAATTGGATAATCTAAATTGGAAGAAAGAGTAATATATCATTAGTGTGCTTACATTCTACCATGAGCTTGAACATATTAGGTATCAAAATATAGTCTAGCTTCTATTTGACATAAGCTATTTTGTAGTCCTTGAGGCTTAATCCTCTTGAAAATCCTTGATTTATCCTTGCATCCATATGATTTTAGATATTAGATTAGCATAAAGTAGATGATGATGTCATAGCTAAAAGTGATGGTAACTTCATAGGGCATACTTGAAATAGAAGGTGAAAAGTTTTCATTTAATGAGAATATTGAAGTCATAGAGAATTTACATAACATCAATGTTTTGACATGGCAAGGCAGCAAGATTTGATAATAAATAAAATCTAGTAATGATGTTAGAATCATAGGAAAATGACATGATGTTATTGTATTAATTGGATATGTCAACAACACTTAGAAAAGTGCAAAAACAAGAAAATGTAAGAATGTAAATAGAAGCAAATCCTAGAAACAATGTGTAGTTTTGTGGAGACCTTCTTCTAACACCAAAAAGATGTTACAATAAGGATTCATGTAATTTGAGATTCAACACAACCTAACATAAAACTGAGCTAGGTAATTTCATGATTACCAAATAGTTTAGGAAAACTAATCTTTTGATTAATATCCCTTAGATCAAAAAGAGACTTGTACATTATTGGAAAAAAATTAATAACTTAAGCTAAATATTTTTGCTAAACATTAGCAAGTATTAAGTAAAGAGAGAAACATGTGCATATGGAATAGCTAAGAGAAATGAGAGGAAAAACACATACAAAACATGTATAACTTGAACATAATAAAATAAGATGCTTTGTAGTGTAGAAAAGATTGAAAATATGGATGGTTTAAGAAGAGTATGGAAAATAGTATGTGAAATAAATTAGATCTATTTTATTAATATGTCAAATCCAAAAGGAAGAATGTAGAAAAAAATCTAAATTAGATATAGGAAAATACCAAAAATAAAAATGAATAAAATAGGTAGATTTGGATTACAAGAGAAATCAAAGAATTGAAACCTGTTAAAGATGTTCTAAGATGTATATCAGGAATCATAGGCATGTAACAAGAAGCTATGTTATCCCATTCTTTCTTTGATGCATGCACTTGATGTAGATTTGATAAGAATAATTGCAAATTTAGTAGCTAATTGAGTAGAGGGATGGATTAGAGAAGTGTGTTTACCTGATTCCAAGAAAATTTTCATGTATTAGGAATATAACATGAAGGTGATCCAAATATGTTAGCAGGGAAAAAGGAAATAGAAATCAAAGGGTCTAATTTCTCTATAGGGAGAGCATTTGTTTTGCAGAGTGGCATAATATTTGGAAAGTATTTCCAAATCAACAATTATAAAGAACATCAATTGCACTAAGTAGTGTGCATGAGCACAGAGAGAGAGAGAGAGAGAGAGAGAGAGAGAGAGAGAGAGAGAAAGAGAGAGAGAGAGAGAGAGTATGTGTGTGTGTGCATGTGTGCACTAAAAAGTTAATAAAATTTGGTAATTAAAAATCCCAACTAAAGATTCCAAAAGCCAACTAGTGTTTTCAACCCCTTTTTGCTTAGGGGTATCCTCCTATTTATACGCCAAAAATGCCTTGTAGATCATAAAAGAATTGATGTATTAGGATCCACAAAATCTTTTGGAAGGCTCTAAAAGCTTCTAAATAAGAGAATTAACATGTAGATTAGTTGATGTGGAAGTTGATGTCAAATGTCAAAAGTAGGATTGATGATGGACATCAAAAGTTGAAAATAGAATTCATCTTGGAATTGATGCTAGATGTCAAACTTGGAAGTCATAGAAGAAGAGCCAAAATTCTAATACTGATGATGCAAGATGTCACTTTTGGAAATTTGAAAATATAGATCCAAAAACTAGTTGCAAATGACGTAAGATGTCAAATCTAAATTGCTAAAGATGTCTTTAAGTTTAAAAGCCATAGAATGTACCTAGGACTCTAACTTATGTAGTGAAAGCCAAAGTGGACATAATAACATATGTAAGGAACTTATCCAAAACTATGCAAATGATGGAATATCCTTGTACGATGGGAAGTTGTGTGATAAAATTAATGAAAACAACCATCCATGGTAACTTTGGAATCTTCAAGGAGTGAAGCAAGTCCCTTGATTTTTCATTTGAATTCTTATCCTATTGACAAAATAGATAGATATGAATCAAATTTTTCACATTGATCCTTAAATTTGGTTGATAAAGCTACCACTCTAGTAATGCCATTGTGTGTTTGTAACCTAGTTAGCTAGTTGATAGGATGCTATGGAATTTGTCAATGATTTTAGAATGTAACACACCCTAATATAGAAAATAAACCCATGTTTTCTTGAACATATGTAGGCCATTGGATTTTTTAAAGTTCAAGTTACCTCCATCTTGTGCTATCTTTAATAATTCCTAGGCACATTCATTAGGCTACAACCTATGTTTGATCTTTTGCTAGAGGTCATGATTAGTCACTATCCAAGAGCTATTAGGTTGCTCTATAACTTTCATTGAATTTACCTATGGATGTTTTCTCAAAGCATCCATGACCATATTTTCCCTACTTGGCTAATAGAAAAACTAAAAGTTGAACTCTTGTAACATGCTTAACCATTGAGCTTGCGTTAGCTTCAACTTAGATTGATTAAGAAGGTTTTCTCATGGTAATGTTATTAGTTTTGACTATCATATGATCACCAAGAAGATAGTGTCACCATGTGTAAAGATAATGCATAATTGTGAACATCTTATTTTTGTGCATAGGTCATAACTATTTAGTTTGATTCAACTTATTTGATTTAAATGTCACATGATGATTGTCTTGTAAAAGCATCCTATAAATCATCTCATCTAAAGTAGCCATGTGAACTTCAGATAGTCTCAAGAAGTTAGGAAGTATTAACATAGGTTAAGTTATGAGGAATATCTTGATCTTGTCAAATGCATCTTGAAACTAGGAGCTATAGTTCCAAGAAATATCCTTCTTTTACAAATTCATCAATGTTACCATCACATCAGCGAATTCATGAATAAACCTCCTATAGTAACTTGGCAAGCCCTTAAATTGATGCAGTTGATGCACATTTATTAGAGTAGTCCAAGTAACAATGACCTCTACTTTTTTTAGATCTGGTTTCAACTTATCTCCACTAATGATGTGGCCAAGAAACCTCAACTCTAGCTTAGAAAACTCATATTTTTTCCACTTGATATATAGCTTATGCTCCAGCAACTTTGAGAACATTAAGCCTAGATGTTGAAGATGTTCATTCATTGAATGAGAGTAGATCAGAATGTCATTAAGGTATACCACCATAAAATTATTTAGAAATGGACATAATACTTCATTCATGAGAGTACAAAATATGATCAATGTGTTGCATAACCCAAAGGACATGACCATTCACTCATACAAACCATAACAAGTGTGATGAGTGGTGAGGTACCCCTACACTCAACCATACAAATACGAGCGTGTATGCATGATCTAGTCGAACTCTTTAGATGGACTAGTTGTGGTATCTAGATAATTACACATTTATCATAGTTCGCTATCTTCCCACCTAGACTAGTATTTGCTTTGTCACGTATGGTTTANTGTGATAAAAAGTGAACTCTAAACTAGCCTAAGTGTGATGATCATTTGTCCTTAATCATCCATATGCATCTTGGACCTTGTGTACAACTTCTGGGATTACCAAGCACACATTACTTCAGCACTCCTAGAAACACTACTGGGTTACCAAGTAGTTACACTTAAATGTTCATGATTAAGTCATACTCATTTCACATTTAACAATAGGAATAGTAAATGATAAAGAAATATTAATGAAGAAAATAATAATTAACAATTAACAATTGAAGTAATTAAAGGGTCAGTGAATGCTACAATGATGGAGTAATCTCGATCTTTATTGCTGATCATGTGCATGTCCAAGTACGTCACACTCGAATAAAGGTTCTGTACAATTACAATCATCACACTACAGGCATGCACTAGGGAAAGAATGAAACTAACTAAAAAAATGACAAAAGGACTCTATCTGAGAATTACCAACCCCCCTTTCCCTATGCACTTGAATGTTGTATTTATAGGCGTACATAGGAATCACGATATTGTGTATTCGATATCATTATCCAGGCTGCGATATCACATACTTGATATCAAGAATCTAATATCAGGGCATGGCAAACCATGATTTATCATACCCCCATGATTGAATAACAACTTGTCCTTAAGTCAAAAAAATGAGAATGAGTTCAATTGGTTACATAGTGGATAGGTATGGGATTATTGACTAACTAGGAATTACTCATGCCATAGTGTGGGGTTGAACGAAACAAAATTGGGACATAGACATAAAATTACAAAAAGAAACTTTTTTTGAAACTCATGTGGTTTCTGGTGGTGGTGGTTCCTCCATGGGTCTCTGATTGCCTTAGGGGAAAATTTAGTGAAAGGTCCAAAATTAAGTTCCACAATCATAACTATTGATGTGGACCTTTCATGAATTGCCTAAACACATTTCAGAGACAACGTGAAATGTTGTCCTTGCTCAGGTGCTTTGTTGCCTCCACCTTCAGCATGGCTTGATTGTGCAGTGACAAGAGGTTCTTGATGAATGTTAAATGATTGTGCCTTCTATTCTATGTGTTCTTCAGGAGGTGCTTGGCCTCTACCTCTCCTTGGTCATTTGGATGCACCCTGAGAGGGTCCTCCTTGCTGTCCTTTTTTAAGGGCCATCTACAATCACATGGGACTGATTATCAATAATGTTATTTAAAAAATTAGATTAATACCTTACTCCTTGCCCTTAATATATTCATTTCTTGCTTAGTGTGATTTAGAATTAGAGATTTTCACAAAAATCCCCCTAAAGGTTTTGATATTGGGCCCAATTTGATTAGGTAACTCCAAAGAATAATTTTCATGGTTTGGGTGAAGAAATAAAATTAATTTGGAAATTTTTTTTAGAATTTTTGAGGTCACTTACCGTTGATAATATCCTTTGGGCAATGATGAATTTTGAAAAAACTATGTGTGACTTGAAGCGTACCCTTCCCCCATGACTAAGTAAAACACTCTAGGTTTAGGCAAGTTCGATTGGAACGAGAATCAGAGCATTAATGAGTAGGTTATGGATGTTTTGAATGATAGATGTGCAAGCTCAAAAATTTGTGGAAGAAGATTTCAACAACTCCCCTTGCATGAATAGTGAAAAATGATGTTGATGTGCATGGGGGGTCCATATATATACTTTTTATAGATGCAATATTGTGTACCTAATAGCGTGGACCCAATATGGCGTTGGACTCGATATCGAGTACTCAATATTATGTCCTTTTGAAAATAGGGTACTTGGAAAAATTGATGAATTTTTGAATTTCCAAGGTAAAAAATGAAGGATTTAAGTTTGAATTGAAAGATCTAGGGTAACATTAAAGAGACCTAAAGGCACCGAAAGTGTAATGAAGTGGAATTTAACAATGAAATTAATGAATAGGATGAGGAAAAAGGACATGTTGTGGTGCATAGGAATGTTGGAATTTAAAATAATGATAAAGGAAAAGACTATTGTAAAAATGCAATACTTGGAGGGTGTAAGATGATGTGGTGATGTGCAAAGAGTGCAAATTACAAAATTTATGCAAGTGGGTCCTCCCCAAAGTAGGTTCCTACCTATCATGCCGTTACGTAACCACACCTAAAACTTTTTGTAGGTACTAAAAGGGTTAAATGCGATTCACACCAATTCCACAAAACACACACATGTAGATACCATCGTGATGAGGTATGAGTTCTATGCCACACAAGACACAAGTTAGAAATACTTAGATAGTGAGGTGAAACGAATTTTAGAAGGGATTGTAGAGATCATGATGTGAGGTAATTGACCTCAAGCACTAAGTGTAGGGCATGATGAATGTGTCATTAGCTTGTTGCTCCAAGATCAAGACCAAGTTCATGCTCTAATTAGTGACATCGCATTGTTTCATCCAATGATGGACAACCACAAGAGCAGCATGAAAGAAAGGTGTACGATCACTTGGCATTTTATCCAAGGAAGGAGTGATTTAGAATTTCTTTGTGGCACATTCTTCTTTGGTACTTTCTTTTATGTTTTCTTTTCTTTTCTTCTTTTCTTTTTCTAGCCACTTTCGCACTTTGTCCTTTCCAACAATGAACCGGAGAAGCCACCAACCTTCAAGCATGGGTGCATGTCTTTCCAGTGGGACCCCCAGAACGACATTTAGTTTCTTTATTGAGTGCCTTTATTACTCTTACTTCCATTTTTCATTAGATCTACAAGGATGTTAGTACAACTAGGTTGCATGATAGCACCTACAAATGTCACAAAAAAGAATCCACAAATTCCCTTGATATCACACCCTAGCCATTACCTCTTAGTCCATCATTTTCTGCTTTAGGCATAAGGAGCACAAAATTACTTTAAGTTTTAATGATGACAAGAATATCATTGTACCCAGAGTAGAACCTATTATTAATAGAATGGGTGGGTTGATGTTGTGGGATCACTATCCAAATAATTAGTCACCTGAGATTTGATAACATAGAACAACAACTTAACGATCGAGTCACATGAGTATTCTATTCATTAATGAGATTACCCTCAAAAAGATAAAACAAAAAATTGTAAAATCAAAGAAAATGAAAAACATTTACTAATTCTACTTGTTATAATGGAGGATATCCCCAATAACTAAACTTTTGAGCATGGATATAATTAATAAATGGAAAAAGTGGATTCATGCATGTGGGAAATATTGGAGTCTGGTCATATCTAGATCACTGGGTGTCTTTTGATGTAGTGGCTGGAATTTACCCAACTTGGGGTTCACACACTTGATTAAAGTTCGCATAGTGGGGCAAATTATAAGATGTGGTCATGTGATAAGGAGTTAACCCACTATGGCACCCATGACCATAAGATGGTATGCAAGGATCGATATGTCTCCCTATGTGGTTATGTTCATTGGGCCACATGGAGGTTGGATCATTAATTGATGGCTTGGATAAAGTAATACGAGGCATTAAGTTTAAGGAGGAAGATGCATCATAGGGTTAAACTTGTGTTGAGTTGGTGGATGCAGTGGTTTTAGAACCATGCTGTCTCTTTCTACTTTCATGCCTAAAGAAAGGAGGCTTTTGACATTGTGGAGGACTCCATTGCTATTGATAGTAGCAGCACAAGTAACATTTGCTGGTTGGTGCTATGGTGCAAAACCTTCTAGAAAAATTGGTGGTGATGTAGAAGGAGATGAATGATGAGAATATTAAGGGCAAGAAGAAGTGCAAGGAACATGAGGTGGTGATCTTGTTGGAGAGGACATGGGTTGATAGTACTCTGGAGAATGATAATGATGTGGTGAAATAGAGGATGTTGACATATTTGGAGAAATAGGATGGAAACATAATAAGCACTTGGGTTTAGATGGTATGAAGGGTGTGACCAGTTTGATGGTGGCCTACCCCACGACTAGGGTTTTTGCCATTGTGGTTGAACTCAGTATTTTTGTACAAAATCTAGATGTAACATTCCTCTCTAATGCTCATGTAAATGTGACAAGATTGGGCATTGGCCTTTGGGGTAATTGTACAGGCAAACATCACATTGATATAGGTGGTTTACAATTGAGCCCTTATCCTTATTTTCTTGAACCCTTCTTTTCAATTGTTGCATGGTGTCCCATCCTATTTCTCGATTTGACATGGTTCCACCTCTAATAATTTTGGCATATTCTCTGCATTTTTTATGTACCCATTCCATCATCTTATTGATCTTTGTCTCAATTTCATCTAGTGATTGTGTTATTGGAAAAGATGATTCCACCTCCTTGAGGTGAGTTGATTTCTCCTCTTTATGATCATGGACCTTTGCTATTTTGTGATTTTGATCCTATTGAGAGCTTTCAACATTCTCCCATTTAACTATTTCTCCTTCTTCCTTTACTACCTACTTAATAAGTTCTTAGAATTGGTGGGTTCGTAACTCATATAGTTGGCCTAGGGCATACATCCCTAGGGTCTCCTTGGTTTCATTATGAAGCCCATCCATGATGTGATACATTAGCCTTTCCTTGGAGAACCCATGGCCTAGGCATTTGTTTAATAATGAAAAATATCTTTCTAAGGCCATGTCCAAGGGTTCATGTTGCCCTTGTTTCCACTCTTGGATTTGTCTCCTCAAGGTTGACACTCTTGCATAGGTTTGATATCTTTCATTGAAGAGTTCTACCATTGTCGGCCAATGTCGAATTGATTTTGGTTTTAAAGACCTATACCATACTTTTGCTTAGCCAACGAGTGTCATAGGAAAGAGCTTAAGTCTTTGCCATCCATTATCAATGTTGTTCCATGCATAGGCATCGTAGAAGGCTTATAACTGATGTTGTGGATCTAAATCATAGCCTCTTGAAAACTTGGGAAAGTTATTTAAGTCAAGCCTAGGTAGTCAGATTTCCTTACAATGCTTGCGGGATATTTGAACAACCTCTTGTATATGCATTAGGATCTTAGTGGCTAGCAGGGGTTCATCGTCACTAGGTAGGTTATCAATTTGTGAGTTGGGACGATGTTGTCTTTGTTCATGTTGGCATTCCTAACTTTGCTAGTGGGATTAACTTTTATTTCTATGCCAACCCCTTGAAAGATGATCATCCATGTCATGAATTGACATTGAAGGAGTGGAGGAAGAGAAAGAACTAGAAGACTCATCATTACTTTTGTAAGTCTCCCAATCATCCCTAGATAAATTCCTATTAACCATCAACAAGATTCTAGGCCTTACGAGCCCGCTCATTCTATGGGATGTCCCATCCTTACCAGAGGTGTCAAAGTTGGATGACAAGAATCCTTGAGTACCATTGGGGTGCTCATGAACATAGGGGACCCCTACATAAGATTGAGTACTCCAAACTTCGTCTTCATCATCGTATGTTTCGTTGGTCTCCAATGAATTGTCTCATGAATGGTTGCGTTATCATAGTCTTATGAGAGAGAAATTGTTGTGAATTGTGTGTGACTTGTTTGCAATTACTTTATTTCTAAAAGATATATCATCAAGGCTTCGTTATAGTGATTTTGGATGATGTTACTAATCTAAATAACTAGCACCATCCCTGAAAATAGCGCCAATGATGAGTTGTGAGGTATCCCTACACTCAACCATACGAATATGAGTGTGTATGCATGATTTGGTCAAACTTTGCAGATGGACTAGTTGTGGTATCTAGATAATTACACATTGATTGCATTTTGATATCTTCCCACTTGGACTAGTATTTTCTTTGTCACATATGGTTTAGTCTAGAGTGAGGTGAATGATGGGATCCCAACTAATGCTACTCCTAGAGATGATGGAAAATAATCTTGACTTAATCTAATAGGTGATAAAAAGTGAAATCTAAACTAGCCTAAGTGTGATGAGCATCCATCTTTAATCATCCGTGTTCATCTTGGACCTCATGTACTACTTCTGGGATTACCAAGTGCACATTACTTAAGCACTCCTAGATATGCTACTAGGTTACCAAGTAGTTACACTTAAATGTTTGTGATTAAGTTGTACTCATTCCAAATTTAACAATAGGAATAGTAAATGATGATAAATAAATATTAACAAAGAAAATAATAAATAACAATTAACAATTGAAGTAATTAAAGGCTAAGTGAATGTTGCAATGATGTAGTAATCTTGATCTTTATTGTCGATCATGTGCATGTCCAATTACGTCACACTCAAATAAAGGTTCCGTACAATTACAATCATCACACTGTGGGTATGCATTGGGAAAACAATGAAACTAACTAAAAAAATGACAAAAAGACTCTATCTTAGAATTACCAACCCCCTTTTCCTATGCATCCAAATGTTGTATTTATAGGCCTACACAGGAATCATGATATTGTGTATTCAATATCGTTATCTAGGTTGCAATATCACATACCCAATATCAAGGATCTGATATTGGGGCATGGCAAACCACGATTCATCAAAGTGACACATGCTATTTTCTTCTTAGCCCCTTCTTTGGTCTGTACTTGATAGTATCCTTGTTGGAGATTGAGTTAAGAGAAAACTAAAGCACCTATGAATTGGTTGAATAGGCATGAAGTTAATGGTACCAGATACCTATTCTTGATGGTATACTTATTGAGTAATTTGAAGTTACAATAGTCTCAAAGATCTATCCTCTTTTCTAGTGAATAAAATAGGGATACCATATGAAGATTTTAAGGATTGAACATAAACCTTTTGTACCAAGTATTTAATTGTTTTCTTAGCTTGGCCAATTTAGGAGCAGTCATTCTATAAGATCACTACCTAGGAGGAGCTATTCTTGGAAATAACTCAATTTTATAGTCAACCACCCATAGTTCTAACAACTCTCTTGGTAAATCCACTAACATCAAATCCTTATATCTTCTTGACACATTCTCCACTTGTATGTTCATCCATAAAGAACTCTAATCTTCCACCTTCCTAAGCACCACAAGAAACATTTGCTAGGTTGGATTCCTAACAATCCACTTCATAATCATAGAAAAGATAATCTAGGCTTCTCTGTCAATGCTAGTTGGTCATGAAACAAGGACTTTTATCAAGAAAGGTGAATTCTCATGTGTAATATAGAGAGCGTTTAGATATGAAACAATTACTACTTTTTCCTTCTTAAAGAATTCTTTTCTAGAAATGACTTGGAAAGAATTAATTTCCAAGATAGAGAAGAATAGTTTTCCACTTCATTAGTCAATCTTCATAGTCACTTTCTTCACCACCCTAGTGTAGTAAATTAGATGTAATTTGACTAACTTATCAGATACCAAAGTTAGGTGTACTCATAACTTGAAGGTATGAGCTATCCTAGGTGAGAGAAAATTCTGACTAGCACATGTGTTCACTAAGTTGTCCACTATCTTTGTCAAAAATTGAATAGGAACCATCTAGATTGATCACAAATTGGGATCTTTCTTCAACTACTATCCATGAAGATTTTGCTAGATGGCTATTGAAATCTAGAAGATTTGTGTAATCACCCCTAGAGATACCATCTTTTGGTCCTTTTCATTGATCGTGGTTACACTTAATCAGGCTTATGGATGATAGTTAAGAGCATTCAATCATTGATCATCATTTGGACTCCTTCCAGCTAGCCATTGGTTGGGGTTTTGAGAGTAGTCTTGAGCAACATGGTTTGTAGAGCAAACAAAACACCACATGTTTGAATGCCTAGAAGGATTATTGGAAGGTCCTTCAAAATGTGGGTGCTTATCTCGAAACTGATCATACCATTTAGGAGCTTGCCATGTTTCATTACCTTTGTACGATTCTTGGGAACTAGGGGTAATGATAGGGTGTCGTCTCTAAAATTTCTACCATCTAACCTAGTAGGTACATCACCATATGTCTTACCATGTTGAGGTTCATTATATTTTTTCTTTTTCTACTTTTGGGGCTTCGTATCCACTACCAAACTAGTTGCCAATTCTAATGCCTCTCTATAGTTAGAGATCTTATGAGTTTTGTTCTCCCACTAGATCTGCAATAAACCCTTTATTGTCTTTTAGTTTCAATTAATTTAGTTTATTTTTTTTTGGTTTTTTTCTAAGTGAGCTTATCAAAGTTGATGAGTGGCGAGGTACCCCTACACTCAACCATACGAAACGAGCGTCGCACGCGCGATCCGGTCGAACTCCGCAGATGGACTAGTTGTGGCACCTAGATAGTTAGCCTTAGGTCGCAGTTCGCTGTCTTCCCATCTAGACTAGTTTTGCATATGTCACGTATGGTTTAGTCTAGATGAGGTGTATGATGTGTTCTAATCTAATGCTACTCCTGAAGGCAGTGGAAAATAATAATTAACTAAATCTAAGCTAAGAGGAAAAGGGTAAGAAAATCTAATCTAGCCTAAGTGCGACGAGCAACCGATTCCTTGATCAACCGTACACATCTTGGACTTCGTGCACGACTGCCACTGGGACTACCAAGCATAGGCCTAGGTACGCCACTGGGATTACCAAGCGCAGACCCCAAATACGCCACTGGGTTACCAAGCGTAGATCCCCCTAGCTACACCACTGGGCTACCAAGCAGTCACACTTAAATGCTCGTAATCAAGTCGAACTCGTTCCGCTTCTAGGAGTTTAGGGTTGAGAGACTAATCGCGATAAGTAACCGATTCCTTAACTAGCCGTACACACCCGTAGATGCTCGTAGTCAAGTCGTACTTACACCGCGCTATGAAAGCAATAAATAACATGAAATAAATAACAATAAATAAACTAAGTGAATGCTGCAATGATGAAGTAATCTCGATCTTTATTGCCGGTCATGTGCGTGTCCAAGTACGGCACACTCGAATAAAGACACCGTACAATCACATTCACCACACTGCGGGTAGACACGGGAAAATTCTAACTCTGGAGGGATCAAACTGCGAGAGCTTCGCTACCTAAAACTGGGATGTGAAATGAGGGAGAGCCGCCTCTTATTTATAGGAATTGCGGCTGCCTGCGATATCGCGTACGCAATATCGCGGGGAAGACGCGATATCGCGTACGTGATATAGCGTACGCAATATCGCATACGCGATATCGCGGCCCATGATACATCGCGGCACATGATACAACGCGACCCATGATACAACATGGGTGCCTTAACGTGGGTGCCTTATCGTGGGTGCCTTAAGGCGACCGCCAGCACTATGAGCAATTCAGGTCTCATCATACCCCCACGACTGAATGAAAACTCGTCCTCGAGTTACAGTGATTACACAGTGGATAGGTATGGGATTATTAATGGGAGAAAGAAATGGGATGATGCTGCAGTGTGGGAAGAAAACAAAACAAAGACACAACACACAGAATATTTACAAAGATGGTGGAACTCATGTAGTTCCTGGTGGCGATGACTCCTCCATAGGTGTCTTTCCCTTTTCTTATGCTCCAGGTCTTGGGATTTGATAGCATTGAAGTATGGCCTGGAGTTTCTCCTCTTGTAAGGCTTTGAGTGCCTTGGCATGCATGTAAGTTTGCACTTGTGCCATAGAGGCAACCCAAAAAGCCTTCTCTTTTTCTTCTGCCATCCTTTTATTCTCTGTCAACAGTTTATTAAGTTGCTCGGCTCTGAAAGTGTCCAACTGGTGCTGAGCAACCTTTGGCCCTATGTTCGGAAGGTTTAATACTTCTAAAATGGCTTGAACAGAGAAGTCAATAGTCACACCAAAAATGTTAACCATGGTGCCTTCATGGTGCTTTCAGAGAGGGTATCTCCTGCTTCTGCCTGCCTAGACCGTATGGTAGGAGGATCTTCTTGATGAACACTAAATGATTGTTCCTCCAGTTCTGCATGTTGTCCAGCAAGGCCTTGTCTTCCACCTCTCTGAGATTGTTTCGTTCCACCTTGAACAGGACCCTCTTGCTGTGCGCATTTCGGGACCATCTGCAATCACACGGGACCAATTGTTAGTAAGGTTGTTACCAAAGTTAGGTTATACCTTACTGCTTGCCTTAATAGATTTACTTTATTTCCATGTGATGTTAATTATTGAAAGAACATGTCCCTGAAAGATTATAATGTTGGGTCCGCTTTGCTTAGGTGGTTTCCCAATTCAATTTTCTGGTATAGCTAAGGGGATGAAATTATTTTTGACACATTTTATTCTTAATTTTAGAACTAATTACCCTTAAAGATGTCCTTCGGGCAATGATGAATTTCAAAAAATTTATGCGCTATTCGGCATGTGCCCCCTCCCCCACGACTAAGCTGAACACTCCGGGTTCTAGGTTCAAACGGAATGAAAATCGGAGTACCAGCAAGCGAGTTGTGGATATGAAAGCAAGGGACGCGCAATCGCAAGTCGTAGAGAATGTACCGAATTTTTAATATTTCTTTTGAAATTAATTGATGTAAACTAAGGACATATGGACTAAAGGGTTCCAGGGTAATTCAACTAGTTTTGAAGGCACGAAAATTATGATGGTGTGGAATTTATCAATAAGGACCTCAGATGGTAGAGAAAAAGGCTATGTGATGGTAATAAGGGAAAGAAAATCAATTGAAAAATTAAGCTGAGGGTAAGAGATTGTGTGTTCTAGCTAGAGAATTAATGAAGATTACAACAAAATTACACAAGTGGGTCCTCCCCAAAGCAGGTTTCAACCTATTATGCCCTTGTGTAATCACACTTAAAGTGTCCGTGGGCACTAGAAGGGTTAAATGTAATCTGCACTAACTCCACAAAACACACACATGTAAATATCACCGGAATGAGATGAAAATTTTATGTTACACGGGACACGAGCTACAATTACACGAACAGTGAGATGAGACGAAGTGTAGAAAGGGATCGTAGAGATCGGGACATGAGGTAACTGACCAAGGGTACAATGAATCCTGCATGAAAAGCATGATTAAAGTGTCATTAACCCATCGTTCCAAGATCAGGACCAAGTCCAGCCGTCTAATCAGTGACATCGCATTGCTTCATCTCATGATGAATAACTATGAGAATACCATAACAACAAAGCGTACGATCACTTGGTGTTTAGTACAAGGGAGGAGTGATTTTTGTTTTATGGAACTTCTTTTTCTCTTCTTCTTCTTTTTCATCTTCTTTTATCACTTTACTGAATCCAGAGAAATCGCCAACCTTCAGGCATGGGTGCATGTCTTTCCAGTGGGACCCCCTAGAACAGCTTTTGAATTTTGAGTGCCCTT